>JANRGW010044774.1:0-17005 GCA_024733675.1 Psilopsiagon aymara
GTTGTGAATGCTCCATCCCTGGAGGTGTTCAAGGCCAGGTTGGACAGAGCCTTGGGTGACATGGTTTAGTGGGAGGTTTCCCTGCCCATGGCAAGGGGGGTTGGAACTAGGTGATCATAAGGTCCTTTCCAACCCAAATTATTACTACATCTTCCCAAGTTATAGAAATCGTTCTCCCACTAAGCTGCTGTTCTTTGTTTTAAAATTCTACAGCTCTTCCAACCCATAAATCTCTAACTTCTCAAGAACATTAATTTTTATATCACTGGACTGATGCACTTGCATCATCAGCATTTGCTGTGCAAGGTATTTTTTCAGTAGGTTGGTCACTGTGGAGAACATCTCAATGGCAAGAGCACTAGAGCTCATGCAGTGGCCCGCCAACAGGGAAGACCTGTGTATGTGGGTAATTGCTCCACTTGTTATAATAGCAATAATATTTAAAATATCATCCAAAATGGTGCTAGTCTGAGCTTTTTAGCATAATCATTGACTCAGTTAACATGTTTTGGCAGCTAGAATATAAGGTCCCGATAGAGGATGGCATCTATGACCACTGAGCTCTTTTGTGCCTTAAGCTTTGCACTGTCATTTTATTAATTCACTCTGTCACATGTCAAGATGTATAACTTGGAGGTTCACACAGCCTTACCCTCTAATGAGTCCTGGCATCTCAGTCTTAATGAGAGAGTATGAATGCCATAGGAGTAATTTGGGTGGACACATCCTGATGGATTCAAATCTTGCACTTATATTCTCCTCTTTCAAGTGATTGTGTGTAGCCAAGCTGAATTGCATAAGCAGAGCACAGAGTTAGTTAAGTTTCATCTCAGTTGATCAGTGTGCCATTAAACATCCAGTTGCACTTTTTTTTCATAACCATGTTAATGAGCACACTGGACATTCAAGACAACCTGCAGTTGGCACGTGATCACATTTACTTTGGACCAATATTCTACCTGTTGTAATAATATTGTTGCTAATGGTATGCAGTTAAGATGGAGCTTCATTGTGCTTCATGCTGCTTGTTGGAAAGACACGTTACAGTGCTTTGGTGTGCCAATAATTAGAATAATGCCATTCTGATATTTTTTCTTAAATAAATCAATAATTTGTTAAAAGGCTGCAGTAAAAATAGTAAAAAAATACACAAATTGACTGGTATGCTGAAGGATTTTTTTCTTTCCCCCTTTATACCTTTTATTTCTTCTTTACTTTTGTTTCTAAAAAGCTCCTCTCAATCAAATAACTGGTTTTGTGTTCTTGCAAACATGTTCGCTGTTGGCTTTTATTTCTCTCTCTCTGGTGGTTCATGCCACCTGGATTCATCCAAGCTTGAGAAGACCAAGAGAACCCCTAAGGTTCCTGAAGTAATGTTCCACATCTTGAATCCTTAAGTCTGACATATTCACTAAACCTGAACTAGTTCATAAAACAGTTTGCAGCATTGATTGCTAGTCTAATTTAAACAGGTGAAAGATGCTACTAGTCCAATTAAAATGACACCCATGCATCAATAATCCAAATAGTTTAGTTAAAATGAAAGGCATGATATCACTAATGTAATTAACGGCAAATATCCTGGCTATATTGTCCTCTTGCTTTCCCCTTTCTTCAAGCTACTTTCCAACCCGTGTGTTTGCCTGTGATTATGGGAGCTGGCTAAACGTTTTCATGGCAGGATGTCAATGCTCTGGGTTATCAGCATCACTCTTGATGGCAATAGTTTCTCCTTTAGATACTCTTCAGTTTTGCTGTTTGCTTAGGGATGTTTTTATGTTTTTGTTAGTGAGCTTCTTTCCCAGTGATCTGTGATCCCACACTATGCTAGGATTTTCACTCACACGTGGTTCTCTGCTGGACTTCTGCCATATATTTTATGACTCAACCTTACTAAATATGAACAAGTCCAATGTTTAAAGCTACCAAACAAGGACTTAAAAAAATCACCATCTGACCACTTTTTTTTCTGTTTAGAGTTTATTCACCGGACTATTTTGCTGCTCAAGCAAGCAATGCAAGGCAAGACTAGTTAAGATGGGGCTAAGATAAAGATTTGAAGTCAATGGTCTGTTATTAACAGTGACAACATCATATCACCGACTCCACCTGCAATAAACTGAGGAATAAACTCAATTGTCTTTCACTGCTGCCTTTCATGAGGGTTTTTTTGCCATGATTTCTGCAACTAGGGAAAGCAAACACCTTCCTAGAAATTAATTACATGCCCCAGAAGGACTTCAATTTCTACTTAACATCTACTTTTGTCTGAGTTCATAGAAAATGCAAAAATCTTCCTTAAAAAAAAATGATGTTATACATCAAAGGTATCAGTGGGAACCCTGAAAGTCCCTTAGTTTGGTTACTGCTTTGGAGGAGAACCATGCTCCTCTTGTCTCCTAGTGCCAAAGGCTCTGACTGGTGCTATAAATGACATTTATTTTTCTCTTTTCCTCTATTTCACCCATTATTTGTCCTTTCCAAAGGGTGTTATGGGTGCTATACTGCTCTTTTTAACCATCACTAAGTGCTGCTGCTTATCACTCTGCTCCATATTGATGTGACACAATCTAGCATCTCTCTTAGGGACTTACCATCTACAACGCAGTGGATTACCTTGGTCTCTCAATGCTTGCAGGGTAGCAGCACAGGACTGGTTTTGGAGGCACTGGCACTTCACATCCCACGAGCTTTCCCCTGATGTCTACATGAGTTTTGGAACACACTAACAGTTTGGAAGTCTGAAAATCTTACCTAGAATGAGTTTTCTATTGGGAAACCTGTGCGCTTTTCACCTTTCTCCACCATGGTACTTCACCCTGTAAATAAAACATGGCATTAACGATGAGCATTTTCTGCATAGCTGCTTCAAATCAATTGAGCATAAAGAGCTGTGTTCCTGTTAATTCTGTAGGGAACTGTCTTGAGGTCACTTGCCACACAAGGTTTTTGGTGGTATAGCCTGGATTTTGGGTCAGTTAGAAAGTTACTCTCTGGAGTTTCATGAGTCCTCCCTTTATGTGCTGTAGTTATGGGCTTCAGATCCTTCAGGATGTGTGTGTGTGCCAAGGAAGGCTGAATCTCAGTGAACTGACTGAGGACAGTCTGCAACCAAAACCTGGGCTACTCCCAATCCCTTCATTAGGAAAGGAGAAAGCATACTGCTTTTTTAATGTAACCATCAGAAGTGATATCAAGCCTCACTGTAAGACTGCCCTGGCTCTGAAGAATCTCCATATTTATGGAAATCATGTACTTTCTCTGATTTTCTTTTGCCACCATAGGATACAACACATTTTTCTCTTTTACTTGTAGAATATCATCCTTTCACCTCTTAGCAAGCACACAGAGACACTGATGAAATTCATGACGATTTTATTTTGAATGAAGCAAAGTGTCAGAGTCTATATTGATCTTTGGTATTAAAATGTTATGTGAAGTTGTTATTTATTACAATCTTTCAGTGAATTCTTCAGCTTCTTAATTCCTAGCCCTTAAGAGAAAGGTGGCAGAGTTAGCTTCTGGTTACAGAGCAACTAAAAATGTTTCCTGCAATATTCTTTCTATATCCAGGATTGGATTAATTTTGCTGTGTTACCCAGGAAAGTGCTTCTTGACAAGACAGTTGATGAAAGAAAACTGATTCTGTGGGGCAGAGCTGAACAGACTCAGAAATGTGCCTTGGTGAGAAAAAAATCAGGGGCTGATTCCTGCATTTAATCTTTGTAGACTTCTTTTGCAGGCATTATTATTTTATTTTAATGTAGTGTGAATTGAAAGTCAGGTCTGGGCAGCGAGTGTAAAAATTTACTGAGTTCAGGGCAGTGACGATAGTTTGCATACAGGTCTTCTTACCAGCCAGACCAGGTTAATAAGTGACTGGTGGTGCTGGTGAAGAAGAGTGAAATACAATGTTAAAAGATGCTTTCATTAATTCTGTGAAAACACCTTTTATGGTGCAGATATTTTTTCTCTTACTAGAAAGTAAGAATCACTTGATGAGAAAAAAAGCACATAAACCTTCAAGTCTAAAAACATTCTCTCTTTTGTGGTGCTGGTGATAAACAGAATTACAGCTGTGCTGGCAGGGGGGATTGGGCAGCATGTGACATGTGGTTTGACAGAATTTGGCTGGGTCTGGCTTTAGCCTTTTCCTCTGCCAGTGGTATGCTCCCAGGGTCTCTCTCTGAAGTGTCACTGCTTCTTTGGAAAGCTGATGAGCACAGACATAGGGGTAGGATGCTTTGGAGAGTGATTTTCATGGAGTAAAGTGAATGATCGACAGCAGCAACACTGGGAAGAGAGAGAGGGGGAAAAACTGCACAGCATCCAGAGACTGGGAGCCTGAGTCAGGAAGGAGAGAGATCACCTTTTACTGATGAACAGAATGCTTTTCCCCTCTCCCTTTTGAATTCAAAAACTTGAAACACCAAGAGCACTGTTGATTTATGCTTTTACAGATTGCTCTAGTCCAGACCCTGAAATAAAAGCAGCTGTGGAGCTCCAAGGGGGATGCTTTATGCAGAGTCCATGAATAAGGTATGTCCTGTTTCTCCTTCTGTTTTTGTAACATTTTGAAAGTATAGGTGTCCATATGCAAAAACTGCATGTGCAAAATTCCATTCACATCTAACTGTTTACACTATGTATTTTCACCCTCTTCTTCATTTAGGTACATCTTCACATTAGCTTCAGTAATACTTTGTTTCACATAGAATCCTCTTGATTGCCATTCCACTTTTTCTTTCCTTCCTGTGGAATAAAGTGTTTCAAAATAGAAATAAAGATTTTAGTGTGTAGCCTTCTGAAATACATTCCTAACTTCCTGAAAGTTTTGATATTTTATGTTTGCACAGTGTCCTTTATTTCTTTCTCTCCTTCGCCCCTTCTGATGGCATTAGGGTCTCTAGGCATGTGTGATATAACCAGCAATAATTTCCTTGTATTTCATGATGTACCACAGCTGGTCAGTGTAATGGCATTTTGATGAATATTGTCCTTTTTGGACTGGTATTTCCTTTAGTCTTTTTAGAGGTCTGTACACATCTGCCATTACCTTTCTTGCAGAATTAATTCAGAAGAGAACTGATCATTTGTGTCTTTGTGCAATCACTGAAATTGTGATTGATTTGATATTATTTATCTGATTGGTATTAATTTGTTGATAGCAAATATTGGTTAATTTCAAAGTAGAAAACTAAAGTGAATATCCCCAAACACTCCCTAACAACAACAGAGAAAGTGTTTGTAGAACCTCTCTTTATATCCATTCCTCACAGCTTTGCTTGTTCATAGGGAGAAGGCAGTTGCCTAGAGTTGTAAAACTGTGAATCAGCACAGTGTGATGGCACTTTACACCAAAGAAAAACCAGCTCTTTGTATTTAGCAGAATTTGAAACACCATTTAATTGCAAATTAGCTCTGAAGTACTCTTCTGAAAGTCTGGCAGCAGCAAATCCGACTGCTTGCATGCAGTTGGATGTGTTCTTTGCTGATCTGGATGCAGGCATCCTCTCCATGTGTCTGGCTGCACTGAAGTCTGCAACGCTAAACTACTGCTTTGATAGTAAACAGGCAGCAAAAGGACAGTTCTAGTAGTATTCTCAGCGTGTAACAGGATCCAGCAGAGTGAGTGGAAGGAGTCAGAATCTCCAAGTTACATTCCCAGCCTCCGACTAGCTAATGGGCTGCATGGAAATCACTAAGCCACTCTATTAGACTTTATGAGTTAAAAAATCATTAAGCATGTATTTACTCCAGACCTTATCGTTTGACATGAGAAAGGAACAGATGAGATTTCACATGCTGGTCTGCCAGCAAGCCACTTGATTCTTCTTGGGATGAGATCATGTTTTTGTGTGTCTCCAGGACACTTGCTTAATGGACAGATGGACAGTGATGATGAAGCAAAGGAATAGAGTTTGCTCTGCAATAGGAAACCTCCACCTAAAAGTGTTCCAGGAGCCTAAGCCAAAGTTGCAAGTTCTTGTCAATTGGCATTTCCTTTCTGTTCTTTAGTTCATAATCTTTTCATAGCTTTTTCCTGCTGCTTGTTCTCCTGAGGTGCTGCTATTGGGCTATTGAGGATTTTTTTTTTTTTGTTAGAATTGTACTTGCTGAGTTACCCAGCCCCACTTTTGTCTTCCCTAAACCATGCCTTGACTGTGACTACTTTGCCTTTCCTTCTAGACAGTCTCTGCTGATTATGTAGCTTCTGTGTTTGAGCAGCACATGCTGTTTTCACAAGTCAATCTCAGGAAAGCAGGAGTGTGAAACCTGCTTTATTGCTGCTGTGATATAGGAACTATAGAAATACCCAATAAAATGATTGCAGCCTTTTCAGATCCTGTGAAATGTCTGCTCTGTTTTATTTTGGTTTGCTTTTGCTCAGATGTATAGATACAACCAAATTCTTTCTGCAAGATTAGGCAAGGGATAGAGCAAGAACTTTGGCTTAAGTAAGTGCTACTTTGCTGCAGCAGGTTCACACAGCTGAAGACCTGCTTGCTACCAGAATTCCCATGAAAGCTGTTGCAAGTATATATAGTCCTGTCTGCCTCTTTGCTGGGGAGATTATTCCAGTGGCTAATTGTTCTCATTGTGAAAATTTTCCTCTTGTGTTCAACCAGAATCACCCCAGGAGTAACTTGCGCCCATCACTCCTTGTGTTCTCTATGGGACTCCTTGCGAAAAGGGAGTCTTCATCTTCTTTGCAGCCACCCTTTAAATACTGGAACATGGTGACAAGGTCTCCCATAAGCCTCCTTTTCTCAAAGCTGAGCAAGCCCAGCTCTCTCAGCCTTTCCCCATCTGCCTGCTCAGTACTTGAATCATCCTTGTGGCCCTCCTGTGGACTCTCTCAAGTCTGTCCACATCTTTTTTGTAGAGCGGGACTAAAACTGAACACAGTATTTCAGGTATGGCCTGGCAAGTGTGAGCTCAAACATGGATATGAGGAAATTCTGATGTGCCAGAGGGCTCACAGGGGATGTGGTGGGAACACAGATCTTTTCCTTCCAATATGTTAGCTCTTGAGGTTGATGACCTTTGAGGGCTCAAAACTGGAAATGAATATTTAATATGTGCTCTTGGGAAAGCTGTGGATGTGTTTTGGGTGCTGCATACCCGTGCCCTTTGCCAGGGGCATGTGAAATGTACTCTGCTGTAGGCACTGGCTAGGAGCAAGGTGCTGCATAATGTGTTCTTGTGGTGTTGGTGTGTACAACACTTTGCAGATAGGTTGATTTTATGAACTAAAACCCAAGCAGAAGTTAATCTGTATTGTTGTTTAGCAAACCATTACATGGCTCTTCATTTTAATTTTTATTCCCAAGTTGAGTTTCTCAGTGCTTCTTAAGCACCCTTTATTCTCCAGATAAGGCTTAAGTTTGAGTTCAGGTTCTGCTGACTTTCTCCCATTGCTTTCCTCTCACCTTTCTACACTAGATCTCTTGCAATTCATTTTACTTTGTGGTACAATAGCATGTTAACTTCCGATTTTTTTGAGTCCCTAAGAAGCACTGTTGATGCCCAATCCTTGCCAAAGCAGGGACAGTAGTTAACATACAAGTGCACGTCTCCATATGTCTGTTACCTGTTCAAGATACTTGAATTGTCCTTCTTTGTGCACAAACCTGCTCATAGTCTACTTTGCGTTATCAAGTTTTTACGTAGGCTGAACTCAGCAGATTATTGAATCTATGGTTATTACACTCCTAAAATACTGACATTTATCCTAAATGTTTTTCTTTCCCAAAAGGATCTACCTATATTCGATATTAAGCATTTCTGGGTAAAATGAGTCTCTCTGATATAATGAGAGCTAGTATAAAATTGAGTGGTCTCAACTTTCTTCTTTTGAGAATTCCAATTAACCTCAGGAAAAAATTACCTAGTGAAAAATTACCTTTGAAATTTCCAGGGTAAAGAACAGACTGGACAATCATCTGTAACAACATAACTGGAATTTATCCTTCTATGAAATCAGATAAGTAGTACGTTTGCTTGATGTTGTCTCCAGCCTGTTTTTCAGTCACAAGGGTTGTAATGATCATATGCCACAGTTTTGTTCCTCAGGGTCTGCCTTCTGCAGGGTATAAAGCCCCAGTCACCACTCAGTTGGCTCTCTTGGAAATACCATCCAATCATGCAAAATTATCATTGAGTATTGTGGTTTTAACCTGTTGGAAACCCCATGCAGCGGGGTTTATTAGCAGACAGAGTCAACAGGTAAAAGATTTCTCTTCTTAATCCAAGGTGGCTGTTGTGGAGGCTGCTTCTCTACCCATCTTGCTCAAAAATACTGCTGTTTTCAGAAGAAGGAAATTTTCCATGGTGTGCATGTCCCAGCACCTTCAGATTCTGCTCCTGGTCACAGACATGTATCTGGCTGCTGTCAGGGATATTAGCAAGTGTTATACGACAAGACAGCATTATTTGTTGTTTTGTTGAGCTATAGGAAAACAAACCCACAATTAAATTGTAAACTTCGTATGACTTTAGGCTTGTGGGTGTTATGTACCCTTTGGACTAACCTTATAAATGCAGCAATTTGGAAATATAATGCTTGTGATTTTTCACATCAGTAATTGAAAATAGACTGCTGAGATGAATCTGAAATTTTGGTTTTGATCTCATTATAAATAAATTGGTTTTCTTCAAAAATGCTATCATGGGTTAAAAAACAGCTTCAAGTCTCCAAGTATGAGATCACCTGCAAAATCATAGTCATTAGCTGCTGAAGCTAATAAGTTCATTCTTACTTTATAGAAGCATTGTATGCCTTTACATCTCTTAGGACAGCTTGTGGTTTATAGCAATTTTCCAAAACAACAGGACACATTACTTTGCTTGTATCACTGGCTTGAGAACCGTTACACCAGCGTACATTAGTCCACCAGCCCACCGCTGCTGTAGTCTGTTTTCCTTTTGGGGGAAAGAGGTTTAGCGACTTGCTGAAAATTAGCCATCAAGTAGAAGAAGCGGTGAGACTCTGCAGGCACCAGTGGATTGTTCTGTCATTGGTCCTTCAGAACTTTCATCTCTCTTTGGAGAGTAAGGGACTGTAAACATCTCCTTCAGAAGATGAGAACACAGGTGGATAAAGATGGAAAAAATAGACAGGTACAAATTCATGGTGTGTGACAAAATATAAATGGACAAAACCACAGCCTAGACAGACCGCGTCAGTTCTTTGCAGCTGCTGAGGTACAGTTACCATGAAGCTCCTGTCTTCTCCAGATGATGTTGAAGAGGTAGATGTGACTTTAACCTCACATGATGGAGTTTGTGTGGGGCATGAAGAATCTTGTGCGTGTCTTGAGTGTGCCAGCCATAGAGGGGTCTACAAAACTCTGAAACCAGATGCCAGTGGCTGATTAATAACAGGTAATTATAAGGTACATTCTGATTGCTGCTTTTGGCAGCTCCAGGTGAAAATTCCCTGGATTTGTCCAAACTTTAGGAAAAACATCAGATGGTAGATGCTCTGCAGGAAAAAAAAAGAGATTTTTCTTCCCTGTCCATCACTGCTCTCCCTATAGGAAGAAGAGATCAGGAATGTTGCTGCTATTCTGTGGTCTGCTTCATTCCCGAAAGAGGTGGGGGTGGCATGTCCTTTCCTTCCTCAAGGCAAGAAGAACTTGACCAAGGAACACGGGACATGGTGAAACACCCCAGCAGGAGATGAGGAAGGAGCAGGGAATAAAACTGATGTAGGTCTGGCAAAACTGCATTGATTAAGCCAAAGAAAAATACTCAAATTGCTTTCTGGGTTTTTTTTTTTTTTTTTTATATTATTATTCTCAGAAGTTTGAAGGCTTGATATTTCTGTTTTATAGTGTCTGAGTAAGGATTTTGGGTCTACTGAGGTTGGCTATAGTGGAACAGTTCCATTTTAAAGAATATATTATTTAAAAGTGGAACTTTTTGTATTAATTAAATATGAATGTCTGCAGCACAGGAAAAAGCTTGAGTCCATTTGTAATAGGAAGCAGCAGATCGGTTTCTTTTGTTATGGCTTTAAATCTGTTTTTACAGGCACTCAGGGCCTTTCAGCAAGGGATGTGTTGGAAAGATGGTCTGCAGATGAGCTAGATGGTAGGCTGTGGTGTAGTGCTCTCTGTTCCCACACTTAGGTCATTGGAGACCTATTGCAAAGTAGAATCTTTAGTTTAGTGAGGAAGTGAGAAGAAAACTGTCCTTGATAACTGGTTTATTTTCCAGAGCTTGTCCGACTGCCGACCACGTTAGATGAAGAGCTTACATTGCAGAACACCATTTGAAAGCTTTGGTTTTAATCTGTGCTTATTAATCAGAATCAAGGACCCAATTAAAATAAGACTCGTGTCATCATTCACCATGTTGTTATTTTCATGTATTTGCATTTTTTTTGTTTTTTTCTTGATCTCTGGTGCTCAAAAAATGTACAGCCTTGGGAAAATGAAGGTCCTCAACAACAACTGTATAGCAACATTATAACTCTGTAATCAAATGCATATTAACTATATAGCCAACAGCTTTATAGATCTACTGCTGTAGGTCTGCACTGCTTACTAATGTAAAAGTAGCTACCAACACTCACATACCACTTGTGAATTTTTATATTAACTTATTTATTTTTTATTGCATTTCTTCAAAACTCAGAAATGCATTTCACTGCATACTTTTAAGAGTGAAGGTTAACAGAAATACCTAAAAAGGGCTTTAATTGAAAATTTAGGTTTCACCTTGCAGAGGGGTGTTTAGCTTGAGATGGGGAACATAGACCTCAGATCTGCATTACTTTCACAGATGTGAGCGTAGCTTCTCTCTTACCCATGTCCTTCCAGGGTTGCTATATGATGTTGCACTATTTTGATTGGGCAGAACTTCTGCAATTGGTGGGTATAAAGTCTTCTCCTAGTATCAAAATCAAAAAGTTGATATTCCAAACACTTTCTGATCCTCTTATAAGGAAATATGAGACAGTGAAATTTTACTGTTGTCTGTCATTATTAGAGCAAAAGCAGCTGTCTGATGTGCTGAGGCACAGTTAGCACTTGCACCTGAAATGTAGGAAATGTTAGTTTAAAATTTAGACTTTCTAAATTCAGAGTGATAATTCCTCTTCAGTACATGTGAGAGACCCTCTCCTTGAAAAACCAGCAGTTTAACCTGGTGGTTAAACAAGTCTACTAAGGCCAAAATACAGATTCCTAGTCCATCACCTGAGTCTTCAGACTTTAGTCCCAAATTGAAATTTAATGAAGACCTTTCTTAAGGAAATAATCTCTTATTGTGCTCTGTGGTTATTTTGAGACAAGTTTTCTGGTCACTGTTATTTACATTGCTAAATACTGCAGCTAGTTGGACTGCTGGGAAATAGTTGGCTAACGATGTGCATCATAAAAATGAGTTTTGACTGTCATCATCAAACTGGAGAAGAATGAATACTGAAAGACAGGTATTTAAGGTGTGAGGCAGTGCTTGTCACAGGGTGTGCTGGACTCACGGTCTGCGTTACCAGTGTAACAGCCAGGATGGGTGTAGGAGGACAAGAAGGACGGGCTCTGCAATACACAGAGGAAAAGTTTAGAATAAAAATGATACTTGACAATATGAATTTGGATCCAGCAGACACTGCGATCTGACTAACTTTGCTCTAGAGACTCTGGAAACAGAGGTAAGTGAGCAAATTAAAGAAAAATATCATTCCAATTTTTCCTCTTAAAAAGATAACAATGTTGTCTGGCACTAATGTGTCCTTCTAGCTTTTGTCTTTTACTGACTAGATAAAATGTTCATAATTTTATTGTTTTTTATAGTTTTATTGTTTTTAACATATGAGCGGGCAGAAAGTTGTTTTCTTAATTAACACAATTGATAATGTTATCACTTCAGCTGTGTTAATTCTTTTGCAATGAGCTCTACTAATTCTTCTTATGAGGTAGCACTGGGTCCATATACATCTGTTTTATGCTACCATTTAACACTGGGCAAATTCATCTGCTTCTATGAATAATTGCAATGCTTATCTGACTTTGAGTGTATTTTGTTCCTTGTGCTCTCTTCACAAGCACATTAAAACATTGCTGTCTCAGTAACTATCACCCAGGAATTTCTGCAGCAACCAACTCAGTTTCTGCAATTGCTGTGGCATGTACTAATACCGCATACACCATATACTCATACCAAGTACCTTTTACCTCTAAACTTCAACACATTTTCATTTGCCTGCCGAGTAACAAAAATACTTTCCCCCCTTTACACCAGATTGGCTGTTCTTCCATAAACTGAATGCATCCATGATTGTTTTCTTACTAATTTAGGTTAAGGATTTCAGGTTTTGCCAGAATCTCCTGCCATTTATCTGAGCCATATGGAAGAAAGCATAATTTGAACCTGGGTTAGTACATCTTCTCTCTTTGTAGCTTCCCAATATATTTCAAGAGTTCACAGGAACTTGCAAACACTGAAGGTTGGTGCAAGCATGGATCACTGTAGCTTATATTAAAATAACATTTTATAGTCTCTGTCCCTGACTCATTAACTTTGAGCGGTTGTGGATCAGAATCTTCATGAATTTTATCAGGCATTTAATGCTGTGGTATCTGAAAAAGCACATGTATAAACAAGACTTTCACATCTCGGTTTGGGAAAGAATTGATCTGGGAAAATGCATATACCGTACACTTTCAAGGCTTTGCTTAATGGATTAAAAATTATCCCTCTCCATATGGTTTTACCCAACATTCAGGCACTACATGCTGATTAGGATTATGGCTTTTCTTGATGTGGAATTATGAAAGGAATAACTATTCTGCCTTGTAACTTACATCACTTTGTGTTTTTCACACTCTAAAAGTGAGATTTGATTCTTGAATAAAAATTCATTTGGGGGCCAGAATTAATTTCTGCATAATAAGGATGATTAACACCTTTTTAAGCCATAGTCTGGTATTAAAATCCTCCATTACATGTCACTGTAACAGTTTTTGTACAAATTAAGCAAAATTGGTTTTTATTTTCTTATAACTGAAATTTATTCTTAATTTGTCAGATGATTTAAAATAAAGAGGAAAATTTGTTCATCTTTTTGGAAGCTGAACATTAGTCTCCCTGTGGTTTTGTTGAAATTTTTCACGAAATAATGTGCTTTCTTTTCGTAAAACAAAGGTAAAGTTATTTTTCAGCAACCAGACAGGACTAGTCTGTCATAGCAGGTAAACTAGTTATACTGAGTGAAGCAGCAAAATCTGCCATGTGGCAGCAGTCCGGCTAGATCAGCAAGAGCTTCCTCCTGCCCCATGGCTGTGATTTGCCAGCAGCAAACCTGCACTTTTTGTCTTCTAAGGCAGGTTAAAAATTCCAGTGACTGGACTTCAGGCTAGTCTTAACATATGCAGAAGTTGGAATCTTTTCTTTTGGAACGTTATCTTTAAAGCCTTTTTTTTTTTACTGCTTCTAAGTTGGACAATATTGTTCTTGTGAGCCACCTAATATTGGCTTGAGTGGCAGATTTTAGCGTGGCTCAGGAAAAGAAACCTGCCCTCAAACACTTTGATACTTTCTTATATGAAATCCAAATCATGCTGACAGGTCCCAGATGTGCTTTTCCATTTGCATCACTTCACCCACATGGCTCAAATCCTTCAGCGATGTAAGAGTTGTGGTACCATGCAAGTTGTGGGAGAGAAAAGCATCAGGATCCTTTTACAGGCCAAATGGAATTTGGATCAAGTCCTGAGGCCATAATTGGACAGAAAGGATGATCAGTCTGATTATTTCATTTCCCAGATTCATGCCTTAGTTCACCCTTTTGTACAAGGCAGTCTTTTTAGTCCATGTCCATGTCCAGGCTGCCATATTATGTACCTAATCAAACTTGCCAGCTGCAGCCGTGAGCAATTTGAGTGCTTGTTCTGCACAGCTGTGGAAGGAGAAAAGTACTCACAAAGTCACCTAAGCTTTTTTTTTTTTTTTTTTGATTAATCAGCCTTTGCTTATTTTTTCCTTTATCAGGAAAAAAATTAAAAGCAATGAAGCTGCTAGACTTTAAATTCTTAGTGCTACCTGGAGCCATATGCCTGGGACACCTTTGGGCTTCTTCAATGTCTAGAATGGCAGTGTGCCTTCATGATCTGATTCCCTTAAATACGATCTTCTTTTCGAAGCTAGAGGAACAGCCTGGAGAGGGTTGTGGGTACTTTAGGTATAGGTAGGTGTCATCTGCTACATTTCTGGCTGTACAGGGCTGTTATTGATGCAGCCCTTCAGGGGCTAGGTAGAAAATGGGTAAAATAATGAAGCATTTTTTCTCCTCACATATTCTCCGTGCAAATTTGGACTCTTGAGGGGAAAAATGTAGAGCTTCACAACTTTTCCCAGATCCCACAGCAAAAAGTATGGGAGTCCTGGGAGTCAAGTTCCTGCATGCCATACCTGCCCTACCAGGCACTGACAAGGAGAACTGAGATGACCAAATGTCCTGAATAGCTTTTGACAGGGTGGTTTCAAACGTCACAAAAATGGTTTATATCTTATGCTAGAGCACCTCACTTTACTTCTTCCGTTTGTCCTGGAAGAGTAACTTTGTGGATGTCTGTCTTTTCCTATATTAGGGTTCACTTTATTGATGTTAGCACATTTGACCTCAATAGCCCAGTTCTACACAAAAAGGAATGGAAAAAAATCTCAGCAACCTTGCCTAGATGAGTTTATTATTTAATACTCTTGCTGTTTCTTCATAATTGTAATAGCCAATCACTGTTTATAAACAGAGCCATGTAAGGTTATTTACATCAGACTTCACACCTAAATAAGGAGAAAATATGGATGTAGCTTTCCACTGAACTGTAAAATCTGTAAAGCTGCAATGTGTAAACATAGTTCCCCTCAGGATATGTAGAAATTGCTGAGACTGTCTTACTGATAATTTCCAGTTTCTTGGGATTACAAGAGCAGTGTGTATAGATAAAGACAAGTTCAGTATGCATTAAACGCATTGAGAAATTAAACTATTCAGACACAAACAATTAACCTGCTTGGTTTTTCTGTATTCTCAGTCTTGGGTCACTCTTACACCCATCTGGAAACACGAAACTTCTTAAGATATTCACAGAAGGTGCTTCAGGAGCCCTTGCTTGAGTGCCACAATGCAGTGGTACCTATGTACTGCTCAGATGGATTACTGTGCTGGATGCCATATGAATAATGACATTCTTGGGTTAAAGTAAGACATCAGTCTTCGTAGAATGCTTTATGAAATTTTGAACTGAATCCTGAAATGCCCTGGGAGGTAGCAGAGGAGAAATGAAGACAGGAGGATGCACCTTGCATATGAACAAAATTGCCTCTGCATTTTCTCATGGTAGACATGATCTATTACAAACTTGGTTCTTTCGAACACTGTTCTTTGTTTTTCAGACACTGAACTGGATATGAATGGGATGGAATCAGCCCACAATGCTTCCTCCCAGGAAGAATACCTCCCACACCATCTCCAGAAGGAAGACCCCTTTGCATCAAAGCTTTCTAAAGAAGCTGACATCATAGCTGGGTTTTATTTGACAGTAATTGGTAATGATTTTGTAATTCATCTTTGAAATATGACTAAGCCATTGCACCCTTGCAGGCACTCACAAAGAAAGCAGAAGCTGCTGTGCATTAGATGTGTAATTGCATATTTCTTCATACTAGAAAGCAAAATCCAGGTTGGAGAGAAGAGAATGGGATGGAAATATGGTGTCAACAGTTAGTATCAACATACAGTGCTGATCCAGGTAGCCAAAAGTGACTAGTGGTGGGCTTTCTAGCAAAAAGTGAAGGAACACTCTCTTTTTTTACTAGCTTGCATTTAAATTTTTCCCTTTGCCTATATGCCATTTAAGGTTTATGACCTGTTTTCAAAGCCTCTTTCTGCTTACACAGCAAAGAGAACATCCTCAGATGTACTCATAAGACCTGCTTGTTTGAATCTTACTTGGCTCCTGGCATCAGCTGTCCTCTGTTACATATTACAATGAACAACATTTTCTGCCTAACCCCTTCCCCTTCCTTTTGTTTTGGAGCCTTTTACTGTGTGCAAAGTGACTTTGCAAGCTGAACAAGCACAATTATTTATTGGTTAATGCACACAGAAGATAGTTGGGTCTGATTTCTATGTTAAGTATTCATATGACTAGGGGTTGTCATTCAGGTGGAAAATACTAGTCTCTATTGCTTCTGAGGATAAACTCATCCTTCTTGACCATTTACCTTCTTCACTTTATGGAGGTGGGCAGGGTTATATCTTTCTTGCATCAATACTTGCCTCAACACTCACACTTCTTTCTGTGATTTAGGTTTCCTTATGTTTTAAGGCTTTAGTTCAGTTTTCAGCTCAACAGCTATTTTCTCAGTAAAGCTCAGACAAGGACACATAGCTGCTACACAAAACTGCGCTCTTGGTGTCAGATAGCTGAACAGCAGCCTGAATACAGGGAATATAGTGTATTTCTTGACTTTTATTCCAGTTTTGATTCATTCTCTTGTTCCATCAGTACTGCACAAAATACAAATATCTTTCAGTTCTACTGTCATGTTTCTCATTCACTACTTTACATCCCTCCTTCTTACCCTTTCTTACTGCCTTTCCCCTGACTGATCAAAGTAATCAAATCTTTTCTGCAGTGGAGGTTACACAAAGGCTTGAATAATGCTTATTTCTTATTTGTCTTTTATTTCTTATTTGTCTTCTGCTTATGTCTTTATCAGAAAAGGAGTTCAGAGCAGCAGAGTCAGCAGGTGAAGAATACCTTGGTATTCTTTCCCTGTTTTGTATTTATCTGAGCTTTTCACATGCATATATTTTTTCTGTGGCTATGCAGAGAGATGTCTTCACGAAACTGTCCAAGACAATCTCCCATGTCGTGGTTTAAGCCATAAATCAGCCACGCAGTTTGTTCAAACACTTCCCCCTTTTTCTTCCCTCTGCTCCTCGAGGGATGGGAAGGAGAATCGAAAGAATGCAACTCCCACAGGTTGA
>JANRGW010044774.1:18381-64628 GCA_024733675.1 Psilopsiagon aymara
ACATTTTTTTTACACCCCCCCCCCCCCCCCCAAGTTTTTCTTGGGCTACTGCTTCTCATGTGAGTTGTGCCTTACAAGCCTGGGCAAGCTTAGCATCCTGGAGATGCCACTATTAGTTGCTGATAGTGTGCAGATTCATATTTTATTAAGCATTAATGTTTAGGTGGAGAGCAATGTTTTAATAATATCTTGGCTTTCAAAAAATATGAGAATTTGTTCCCAGGTAAATCTTTTAGTGACTTTTTTTGCTTTCTGCAAACAAAACTAACCCTGAACTTCGCTTTCCACTAAGCTGATTTCAGGAAGTTCAAAACATACACGTATCTGTTAGGACGTGAAGCACTGCCATGCAGAGTTTTTTTTTTTGTGGTAGACTGTGGATCTTAAGGTGATGGAGAAGGAAGTCTTGCTCTGTCAAACTACTCACTGACATCAAATTCCTCTCAATAGGCTTGCTAAAGATATAAATTTGCTTAATTGGCAGCTTTATAGCTGACCACAACTCCCAGGTATCCAAAGCAGTAAACAAAAACCACGTGTCCAAATATGTCTTGGTTACAGTTGTGTATTGGGGTAAGTCTTCATTATTGCAGATTTACTTTCTATACTCTGCAATCTGCAGAAGTTGGAAAACCAAACTGGAGCATTCAGCTCCCATGCCCAGCAAGCGTATGTCTGCGTTTTTTTATTGTAACTGGTGATTCAGACTGAACTTTTCTCTTGTCATCTGCCATTGAACTGTGTCCCCTACACTTTTGCAGGCCACTTCCAAGAAATGGTGGCCCCTCCTGAGGATGTTCTGTGTGGACATCCTGATAGGGACTAGCTGTGGAAAGGCAGGAAGCCAGGATTGCCATTGGGCATCTTTTCGTGCTTGAGGTGCATAAGGTTCAGGTGTGTTTAAAATTTATTTCAAAAATTTATTTTGTGGGAGGAAGATATACAGTGGGTGAAAAAGGCTGAGATCTTATCAACAAACTCAGTAGAGCTTTTAGTGTCAAGCTGGTTGTCCAGCTGAAGCACTGAGGTTTCATAGAATCATAGGATGATTTGAGTTGAAAGGGGTCCTAAAGCTCATCCAGTTCCAACTCTCCTGCCGTGGGCAGGGACACCTTCCACTAAGACCAAGTTGCTCAAAGTCCTGTCCCACCTGGCCTTGAGTCCTGCCAGGGATGCAGCATACCTATTACTTGAAAATATAAAAATAAATTCTTTTGTCTTTTAAGAAAACCAGGAGTCTTAACCAATCTATGATAAATTCTCTGTGAATGTGTGATCTTTCACCTAACTGGTTCATTTCCACATGTATTTTTTTAAACAAACACTACGCATGGTTATAACGATCCAATTCTTTTTACTTTATCACTTCTGCTAGCTTTTTCATTACTGACTTAATTGACTTCCTGTACTTTCAGGTAGGGTGACTAGCTACTGAGTGGAGACCTGCTGGCTGTCAGCTCCTTTGAAAGCCCATGGCAAGTGTCTATTGATTTGTAAACTGTTGCTGCACACTTCCTAAGTGCATTATGAAACAGCTTAATTGAAAACAAAATCCTGAACTACCTTTTTTTATGCTCTCTGATGGTTTAACGTTGCTGTCAGATTGCAGAAAAAGAGTTATTATTGGAGCCTTATTTTTTCAGATTGCTACTTTCATACACTTTCACCTTTCACCACAGGTTGTGAGTCTGAGCCTGACTGTAGGTGTCACATTTTTAGCTGTTGCATCTTTGGCTCTTCATTAGTATATATGTAATAGTGTTATGGTGTCATGGACAGCTTGCTTCTGGAAAAGAGCTTTTATTTTATACCTGATGAGACTTTTTTTCCCTGTTTCCAATCAGGCACGCAGGCTGCCAGTGCCTACCAGAGCTGGAAGCCTGCACCAGAGAGGACTTCAGCTAGCTGTTAGGAAAATCTTTGTAATCATAGGGAAAATGAAGTATTAGATGGCTCATACAAGATCACAGTTTCCACTACCAAGGAGTTAAGAAAAGAATTCAGATAAGCAATTAAATTATGCCTATCCCAGCCGAAACCAGTCAGATGCAGGTATAGACAAAAGACAACTTAAATTGTCACTGAACTGCTTCCAGATGTTTGATCAGGAGGTCAGTGGGCTGCTGCCCTCTGAAATATTGCTATTAATAGTGCGTATTTGCTTCAGAGGCATGTCTGATGAAAACATCTCTGGAGTACCATTTGAAAGAGATTCAGGAGAACGTCAGGTGCTTTTGAAAAGTATTTCAACGTGGATGCTGGTACTCTGGATATCCTAAATATAATGAGACAGCAAATGGCATTGAGAAAGGCAAGGATTTAGATATACGAAAAATGCTGAGACTCTTTCACTTAGCTTCAAGGAAGAAAATATTTAATATGATTTTAACCTACACATAATTCAGATTAAATTTTTGAAGCCATAAGAATTATAGAATCACAGAATCACAGAATGGTTAGGGCTAGATGGGACCTGAAAGATCATCTTGCTCCAATTCCCTGTCATGGACAAGGACACCTTCCATTGAGCAGGTTGCTCCAAGCCCCATGCAACCTGACCTTGAACACTGCCAGGGATGGGGCAGCCACATCATCTTCAGGCAACCTGTGCCAGTGCCTCGTCCCTCTCACAGTGAAGAGATTCTTCCTAATATCTAATCTAAATCTCTTCTCTGCCAGTTTAAAGCCATCATTATATCACTGCATGATTTTCTAAGAATAGGAAGCTCTTCAGGTTTCATTCATAAAAAAAAAGCTAATATTCAATGATAAGCTAGCTTCTGTCTTGTTTATTTTTAAAAATGATACAGAAAGCAATACAGTCAGTAAAGAAATAAGAAGTCTTTCCAGTTAGACAAGTATTGAATTTATTACTGAAAGATTCAAAATGAAAATATTTTTTCATGGCTTTGATAGACTTTTTGTTTCTACAGATACACCAATCTTTGATTAACAGTCTTGTTTTAGCCTCTAGGAACCATTTTTCTGTCTGCCTCAGGGGCGTTCCCAGGTTGGGTTTCTTGGTTTTGTGAGCACCCTTGCAAGGGGTTTGCTCCATTGCTAGGCCAGGGTAAATAAATGCTCACTTAATGCCTGAGGTCTGGCCTCCCAGAAGACTCTGATGAAAAATTGTGTGATATTTGAAGCTCTAGTATTTAAGGAGGGTGGTGTTGCTGCATGGATGGGGGTCTGCTGGGGTCTTTTTGAAACATAAAGTAAATTTGAGTTTGCACCACCAGAGACATGTGAAGGAAAAACATCACAAGGAGTGACTTTGCTGCCTCATTGACAGAGGGAAGTTAGGTTATTTATGAACTTTGATAGCAGTGTGGACGATTAGCTTCAGCTGGTAGCCAAGCACCCAGGGCAGCCACTTGCTTACAGCCACCACAATGGGATGGGGAGAAAAATGGAAGGGCAAAAGCAGTGGAGATAATGACAGAGTGAAGGTAAAGACTGGAAATCAATCACCAGTTCCTGTTGTGGACAAAGCGGGCTCATCATGGGGAATTGAAGTTAACATCTAATTTTTGATTTGGGTAGTGAGAAACAAAGATGACAAATATAAAATAATTAGGGAAAACACCTTTCCTCACACTTTCCCAAGCTGAACTTCATTCCGGTATTGTCTCCCACGTTGCTGTCTATGTCCCTTTGGTAGGGAAGGGCCACTCTTTGCTCTTCTTTTCTTCTGTGTCTCCCTCCTTCTCACTTGCCTCCTCTGCCATGGCCAAGGCCTGCATGGGCTGTGGTGCCTCTAGTATGTTCACCTTTGGGGGTGACTTTTGCTTCCTGAAAGGGATGATGTCCCATGTTTCTACTGGAAAACATTCACTCTGGGCTCAGACTCTTTCAGACATGAGTTAGTGAAGAAACACACAGTTTTCTTTAAGGGAACTGCAAACTGTAAACCCTGCAACTTTTAGTACCAGTGTGATTAAAATCCATGCCTGGATAACTATGTGCAGTGCTGGTCCCGGCAGGCCCTTGCGTGGTAACCTGCAGGAATGGTATCAGTCAACATGAAGAGGATCCCTCCTCATGCGCTGAATTCCAGCTGGAAGTTGAAATCAGATATATTTTATAATCTTGCTTTTTTGTGATATAACTAAATATTTATTTTATAATTTAAGTTGTTACATTAATATATTAACTTACATCATTTTAGAAATTTATTCCTCAATCTCTGCTTATAGTAATTAATAAAATTAAGATTGGTCAGAGATTGGGATCCTTCTGATCACAGACAGATAAAATTTCATTCTGTTTATATGACAGAATATGTCTATATGACAGAATACTGCCATTCACTCACGGTTGCATAAATATTTGTGAGAAAAATGGGGTCCATCAGAGCAGAGGAATTACAGGATTTCTATTATAATGTGCATTTAGGCATTTAGTTGATAGTTGTGCAGGCTCAAATGGTGAAGGCAGTGTCCTGCTGCAGAGGGGGAAAATAGCATTTGTCATGGGAGGTAGATGCCGGCAGCTGATGCCTCTGTGTGCTGCATGATGAAGATGAGATGATCGTGTGTCAGAGTAAAATGCCTAGCCTTGGGACCACAGGTTCAGGACAAAAATATCAGAGAATATCAAAAGGAAAATGTGATATTACTAGTTTTGAGAAGAATCCTAATTTGATTTTTCTTTTTTCCCTTTGTATAGGGATTCTTTCAACTCTGGGAAATGGCTATGTTATTTTTATGTCCTCAAAGCGAAAAAAGAAGTTGAGACCAGCTGAGATAATGACTGTTAATTTAGCAGTGTGTGATCTGGGCATTTCAGGTAAATTCATTCACTCATTTTTACTTTCTGGAAACAGCAAGACACAGTCCTCTGGAAGTCATGAGAGCCCAAAATGCCTTTTGCTGCTGATATTTCTGGTCTATTATTTATATATAACAAAGAAGTATAGAAAACAACTTTCCTGAACAATGTAATGCGAAGAAATTAAAAGTACAGGGGAAAAAATAGGGTTGGATTTATCAGTTGGGAAAAACTCTTGTTCACCCCAGCACTGGGCAGGTCTTCAAAGACAGCTCCCATATGCATCCTGGCACAATAACCACAAAATAGTGTGGTATTATGGTTGAAGAAAATGATATTTTCTTGCTGTAGGGTGCAACAGGATGGATCCAGGTGCTTCAAAAAATACATATTTAGCCAAATATGAGTGGGGTGGGGCATGAAGGGAAAGAATAGGAATTTGCCAGTGGCCGTCAGCCTATCAAAGCTAATAAGTTTTTCTCTAGTGACCATTCTCTTTTACTTTTGGGTCAGGAAAATAAAAATTTGTGTCAGTCTATAGAGTAAGAAAAACTTCAGCCAACTGGAGGGATTTCTATTTCAGCCGTGTAGCCTGGTTGTCCTGGCATGAGAAGAGGGAGCTTTGGAAAGCTTTACATGAACTTGCAGAGTCAAGAGCCTCTGGAGATCATTCTTTTTGCTCTTGACATGAGTCTCATGCAGCTGCTTATGGCTACATGCAAATACTGGGGGAGGACCGGATGTCCTTTAGAAAAAAGATATTTTGGATGGCAGACAATCTAGTGGGTATAAGAGCCTGATGTAACCCAGATGAGCATGGGATCTCCCCAGTGCAATATAAATACCAGTATGTTCCCATGCTCCCAAAGCCATCTGACCACTACAGTTGCATAAACCAGGATCCCTGTCTTTAGCTCCAGTGCTCCTTTTCCAGCCCTTGTCGACAAATACTTTTGGCCTTATCCAAAAACCTAAAATAGAACTGAACTACATAAAATGATGGCTCCCAGGCTCCCAAAATCAAGGCTAATTGTGCTGCCACTACACATGTCCCTGCCTCAACTTCCAGTACTTTTGATGCCTCACGGTGATCAGTAAGCATGGTTCTCTGCAGGAGACATTGGTGAGTTCAGCAGAAGAAAGGCTTTAGTATAAATATCCCTGCTCTGCTACCACACAAATAAATCCCAGTGATTTCTTTGGTGTATCTGCCATGGAGACACTCTATGCTTCTTGCAGCTCTTTGAAGTGAAAAAAACCTCAAAAAATCCACACCAGTTTTTGCCTTTTCTGTGATGCTCCCATCTCCTTTGTGTCTTAAAAGTCTGTCTTATTTTATAATGCTCATATCTGACTCCAATGACAGTCACTCCAATGAAATAGAGTGTTTCAGGAGAATTTCCAAAGCTATATATTTAAAAGTAAACAGATATCTCCTAACCATGTAAGTTGTATGTCCCAAGCATGCAAACTACAGCTTATTTCGAAACCTTCTTAGCATGAGGGCTGCTAGTTTCACTGTTAAAATGATTTATTTGGTCACTGTGATTGCCATAGACAGCCATGCATGCTTTTTCTCCATTCTCTTTAGTTTACTTTTTTTAAATAGAAGATGTTAACTGGAGAAATATGATGCATTCTGTCTCTGACTGAAGTGAAGATGGGACTTTTCCCCAAATCATCGTATTTCACACACTTTGCACCGCGTTCAAGAAACAGGTTCTGCCGCGGCCCTGCTCCCCGCGGGTTTCCACAGGGTGGCACCAGCCACTTGTTCAAAACTTCATCAGGTGCATTTTACACTGAGACCCTGCTTTGAGTTCTGTGCTGCTGGAGAGAAAGTTGATTTTGTGTGAAGAAATGTGCTGGCTTTTGGAGCTGGCAATGCTTTACATGGGTAAAGTTGCTGACTTTTAGCATATATCCCAGACCTTTGCATATTTTGTGGGTTTTTCTGAAGCCTTGACTGGGGAGCTTTTGCTTGAAAAATTCAAGCACATTTATTCTGCTTGAATAAAAGCAGACATAATATATTGACCTGAGCAAAACCTTCAGATTCAGCCTGAAGGCTCAGTCTTAGACTAAAAGAAAAGAATCACAAAATACTGTGTTTAAAAATAAGTCTCCTTTTGAGGGGTTTGAAATCATGGACCAAAGGCCACTTTCTTCAACATTTCTGGTAGAAATGTTTCAACTTTCTGTTAAGGTGAAACCCTAATGTTTAGTTTCTCATCACTTTCACTGAGATGGAATATTTTGGGGAACAATTCAAAATATTTTTCTACAGATCATGTCAACAAAATAGAGAATTTTGTCTTGACTTCTATGAATAGGTTACCTTGTGGGAATTACAATTTGCAAGACTACTTTATAAACCAATTCACTGAGCTGCCGTGACATTACAGACAGCATGATTTAGCCAGGGAACCCAGCCCAGGGCAGCTAAGTTGCTTTCAAATCATTCAGGCGCTCTGGCAACTCCTGCGCAGGAAGGAATACAGTCACAAGAAAGTGGAGTTCAATATCTAATGTTATTTGAATGTTGCAGTTGAACTGTTCAGGCTTTGGAACATCTCAGGTCAGTCTGATAAGCAGAAATGAAAGATTAGTAAAATGTGGTGATGCTCCTAAACTGTACATTTTTGAGTTTTCTGTTCCATTAAAGTTGATTTGTTTCTGTTTGTCCAGTTTGAGACAAAAAATAAAATCAGGGAATGGAGATTTCCAACTAGGAAGTTGCAACTTACAAACTTTCTCATTTTCATGATATTTATAAAGAATATGGATAATACTAATCTGCTACAAGGTGAAAATGGAACAACATATGATCTAACTTCACTTCTTCCATAATGCACTACCTTCTCTTACAAATGTAGAAATAAGCTAAGGTGCACTGGGACAATCCCCCAAATAGTTAGGTATTTCCATTCTGTTTGGGGATGCTTCAAACCTTTTAGTAACTGTGACCAGGTGACCCTTCCTGAAAAAGGGTGTTTTTATCAGTGACGGATGTTGCCTGCCATCTGACATTCTTTTCTCCTTTTGAAGTTGTAGGAAAACCCTTTAGTATAATTTCCTTCTTTTCTCACCGCTGGGTGTTTGGATGGATGGGCTGCCGCTGGTATGGATGGGCTGGTTTCTTCTTTGGTTGTGGGAGCCTCATTACCATGACAGCTGTCAGCCTGGATAGATACCTAAAAATCTGCCACTTGTCATATGGTAAGAAAGAAAACTGTATTAAGTAAATACAGAAAATCTATACTATGTGATATAATTTCCTATGCTGGAATCATACTTAAGCTCTTCAGAAAGTTGTTTCTAAACATAGAAGGGAATACACAGGTAAGAAAAACATATTTTCATGATCCAAGTAATCCCAGCTAAATTTGTATTGTTAAATATATCACTTTTTCTGTCTGCTTAAACCCTGAGTTTTAGTAATCACTCATATATAATCTAGTCTATCAAGGCCTATTAATAGGTCATAATGTGATATCAACTGTCTGATATGGAGATGGAACCTGAGAGGATGAATGAATTGAACAATGAAAGCTGTTGTCACCATATCCGGTATCTGACATAAAATATCAGATATTTTATATTTCTTAAATACCATGCATTGTATGCTTCATTCTTTACGGTTAAAAGATGTCACAGGTTTTTTTTTGCATTAGAAGGGTCTAACTCCCCAACATAATGCAGGGAATAATCAAGGTGACTTTACATAGAAAAAACACCTTGATGCTTTGTTCTTCTACATCAGAACACAGCCAACCACCCTTTGGTCTCTCAGCCATTCTGCTCGAATGCATAATTTTTCATTCAGTGTTCATTTTCCTTTTAGTAATCTGGAAACATAAAAACAGCTGGGGAAGGGGCACTGGTCACATCCAAAATGCAGTTGTTTCTTTGCATTGGCTTTGTATTAAGTCATTCTCAAACCTTCAAGAAAGCTCCTCAAAGTCAGTGGATGGGGAGTGAAAACAGATTAAAGCTTCCAAGGTGGGAGGAGCTGTTACAATACCATCACCTGAACTTCTGCATAAGTCATTGGTTTTAACTTGGTAGTCCTATCTAAATCTAACATGTTGAACAAAGGTGATAATGGAAAGCTTGTAAACTGAAGCTTTTTCTAGATGAATTAGAATTGTATGCAAGGTGAGTAGAGAGACCATGTTCCACCCTACAACTCCAGGCATGACAATAGCATTAAGTGAAAAAGAAGTGGGCAAAGATAAATGAAAACACCTATTACAAGTACTTCAGCTAATACACACATGGTGATTCATTGTACTGAAAAAGAATGGCAAAGTAAAAATGAATCTTCGTTATGTTTTTTCCTCTGTAAAGCCTTGTCTTTTAGTCACTTGGGTTAAAAATTGATGTTCAGAAGAGTCCTGAGATCAATCTTTCATCACTTAATATATGACAGGAGGAATAGGAAATAACTAAGTTACATTATACAGTTGCAGCTAGTGGGTTTTCACACAGAGTAATGAAAGGCTGAATTAAAGACAGTCCTTCATTTGGGTTGAGACTCCTTCTCATCTGGCCACATGCCATGAATACACCTTTACAGACCACAAAGCAAGTTTCAAAATTACTGGATAAGATTCCCATGATTGCTGTTGAGCTACTTGTTTGTATTTCTTTTGTACATACTCTTCCAGGTTGTAAATCATCGCAGCCTAAAGTAAAGATCTGAAATGCAGTCAGGTGGAGCCCTCCATATGAGCGTGCATTTATCTTCATGAGTTAGAATACCAGCAATGGCGGCTAGCTCAGGAGTCACTATCTATACCTAGAAAGAGGCAAGATGAACCATACAAAGTTGCTGTCAAACAGCCAAAAAATATCCTACTGTATGTGTAAAATGAGATGTTCAATTGTGGCAAATACATATTGACCTCAAGTTGTAACTCTTGACTTATCTTTCAGGTACCTGGCTTAAGAGACATCACGCATTTATCTGTCTGGCAGTAATCTGGGGCTATGCTACCTTCTGGGCTACGGTGCCTTTTGCTGGTGTGGGGAGCTATGCCCCTGAGCCATTTGGCACTTCCTGCACTCTGGACTGGTGGCTGGCACAAGCTTCAGTGGCTGGACAGGCTTTTATTCTGAGCATTCTTTTCTTTTGCCTCCTGTTCCCAACTGCTGTGATTGTGTTTTCTTATGTTAAAATAATTTTAAAAGTCAAATCATCCACCAAAGAGGTTGCTCACTATGATACCAGGATTCAGAACAGCAACATACTTGAAATGAAGCTGACCAAGGTAGGTAGGAAGATTTAACTTAGTTTGCTTTGATGGGCTGTAGAAACATCCTTAAAGGTCTTCAGCCATGCACTCTGCTGCCCTAAGCAATTGTAAAATTCTCTGAAGGTGGCTCTTCTAGCTTTCTCCTCTATTACTGTTGAGATGGAAAAAGACAGGAGTTGAAGTATAATTTTGTGACAAGGGCATTGCTGTAGGAAAATGAAAATGTGAACTGTAGGCAAAAAATGAAAGCTAGCTATAGGCCCAACACTGGATGCACAGAAGGTCTATTGATTAGACTTGCCTTTTAAAGAGCCAGTTGGGTTCACTGGGTCTACCACTATATATAACTAGTACAGTTTATTCATCTGCAACATATACAGTTCTTCTGGATTGCCAGTGATAAATTCATTAACCAAAGAATAACTATATAGCACTAACAATGGGATTGTAATCACACACTTTCCCTGGTCTAAACACTCAGGGTAGCCAAGCATGTGAGTCTAACTGAAAGGTGTGCCTTCTGGGGAGGGTGAGAAGGACAAACCCATCGATCTGTCCCTATGATTTGGTGTTGAAATCTCACCCTCCTTCTAGGTATGAAATCAGGGTGTCTTTGTACCTCATTAGCTATTACTATACCAAGTCCTGCTGGTTGGGACTGTGATCAAACCTTCTGTTCCTTGTGGTTGTGTAGTACAGCTTATTTCTTGGTGGCAGGTGTACCAGGCAGTCCTTCACTGCGTTTATGCTTCCAGCGGAGCACTTGAATCCCTGAGATAGTGATTCACTGCGAAGCTCTGCCACAGACCTTCTTGTGTGACCTTACACACCCTACATCACTTCCCTGCGGCCCTGCTCCCAATTGTAAATCTCCCTTTGCTTTCAGAAACAGTTATAAAGGATTATTTAAGGCATTCAAGGTGCAGAGGAATTATAACAGGAAAAACAGATAAAAAGTAGATTATTGTAGAAGCGAAATAAAGCTTTCAGACAGTTTATGTTCCTCTGGTAATGAAGATATAAACCAAAGTCACCTCAGTGACATTTCAGTTATTTTTATATAAATAGTTTATCATCTAGGTTCAGCCATAAGCTGCTGATAAAAATGCACTCAAGTGATAAAATTAATTTTCCATCTCAGATGGTGTCCTATATTCCCTTTCTGATTGAATCTATTTTCTATTTGGCAATAGTGACAGACATGATCCTTGCTGATACTGGTTATTGTGCCAGGAAATCTCTCAAAATAAAAACTTGTAATGAATAAAGCCAGATTCCATAGTTTTAGAAGATTCACCAGCCTGTGTAAGCCCTGCCAAGAGGCAGACAAGTGGTGTCTTTCACTTGGCTGATCAAATTTTATTACATTTTGGGTGAGTTGAACTGAGTTATATAATATGCAGCAGTAAGTGGCATTATGTCTAAACATATTGGAGAATCTCAACTAGCTACCTGTATGGTCAGTGCTGCCAATATAGCTGATAAAAACGTATTTGCCCTTAAAAAGGAATGCTTCAATGTGATACAGTTTTGTGGTTATTCAGCACCTTTCCTTTGAAAAACAATGGAAACTGATCTGAGGTTGCAGATTTATTTTTACTGTACTGGAGGGATCATGTAAAACTTCAGTCTGATCTGAGTTGAGACACTAGTAGTTGTCCCTTCTGTCTTGGATCTGCAGTGGAGAACGTATCTCAGGATACATATAAATATGGAAAATGAGTCCTCATCCTAAGTCATTTAAGCCCCCAGCACAATTTATAACAAAGAGGCTGCATTTGAGATCCTTGGCTCACATGCACTGTTTCTTCAGTGACAGAAAACAACAACAAAAAGCATAAAGCAATGAAGTTCCCCTGAAAGAAAATACTAGATCAAGAGGTGGAACCAAAAGCTCCACAAAAGATTATGCAATATCCAAACCCTTTGTGCTTTCTGATGATTACTTGTTGTAATCCTGCTAATTGCCTTATTCCAAATGTGTGCGCATGTATCGTTATCAGTCTGGATGTAGTAATAATCTGTCAATGCTAGCAGTATAATGGCATCTGTTCTTCAGGATGTGTTATTGAATGATGACATTTCAAGCTGTATCAGCCTGGGTGCAGACAGACTGGTTCAGGTAAAGTACACAAATCACAGATTTAGGCCCCAAACAATTTTCCTTTAATATGTACACTAAACATTCCTTTGGCTACATCTTATAAGGAAGTCCTTTACTTGTTTCTTGCTGCATTCCAGGAATGCAACCTAAATGCTTAGTAATTTCCTTTTTAATGGAGTTCTAGTGGAATGCAAATCCATGATATAAGTTAGAAGAAAAAACCTAGCTGTTGTACTAGCATTCTCACTCTCAAATAAGTTACCAGTATTTTCACTTTTGGCTTAGCCAGGTAAATGCAGTCATTTTTTTATCTGCTGGAGGGGGACAGAGGTACTTGACAGATCGTGCCTTATTAAATGAAGTTATGCTCACTTTTTCCATGTTTGTATTGAAAGGAATTCAAAGGGTTGGCATTTTTCCAGTTGAAGGTAGTCCATAGACCCCCTTATGAGTGCTGTCAGAAGAAGGACCTCATTTATCAAAATCACCTCCTTCCTCCTGTTACCAGTTGCCATCCCTGTGGCAGGTTTTTGTTCCTACTGGTTTTTTACACCTTCTCTATGGGACATCAGCAAGGCCTACAAGAGGAGAAGAAGCCCTGCGTTAGATCAAGGTGTTGGAATATCTTATCTTTTTTTTTTTATTTTTTTTTTTTTTTTATTATTTTCCTTTGGTTTTGCCTCAGTGGCTGGTACCAAATGATACAGAAGAAGGAGTCATAGCAGATATAGACAAGAGTATACCCTCCTAAACAAACTCACCTACAAACACTCAGGATCCTCTACTTCCACACACCATCAGAACCTAATTCAATCCTGGAAACTTCTTCAAAGACTGATTTTGTGAACTTTGGAATCTGATTTCAAAGAACCCAGAATCTGGAAGACTTGTATTTAATACTGGTTTGGTTTGGTTTGGTTAGGTTTGGTTTGGTTTGGTTTGGTTTGGTTTGGTTTGGTTTTCCCAGTGCATGCTTGGATGAAACAGAAAAGAGGCTGAGCTTCTTTTTGACAATCTGAGGAACATTTGTTTGGAAGACACTATAAATTAAAAGGCTTCAAGGATTTTGAAAAACTTCCACAGCTCTTTGTTATATATTATTCTAAACAAGAGAGCCTGTATGTTTTGAAAGGACTCTCATAAAGTAATTTAAATTTAATGTAAAAAAAAAAATAAAATTAATTTTTGAGAGCTCATTTAGTTTCCTTATGCTTACCCAGATCTAGCATTTTTAAAGGTCCGTGATAACAGACTGACTGCTCTATATCAGGTGAAAGAAAAACAAACAGATGTTAGGTAGAGAAATGTGTGACAGCTTTTGTTCATGTTGTAAAAATACCTGAAAAGAGTTATCATTCTTCTTTTCCATCCTCTGGCATGTTCCCTTGCATTCTGCCTGGCCCTGCGCTGTCCTGCTCGTGTTAAGCTGCTGCACTAACCACCCTCTCGCTTTTCTCTTTTCTTTTCACAAGGTGGCAATGTTGATCTGTGCAGGGTTCCTCATTGCCTGGATCCCTTACGCTGTGGTCTCTGTGTGGTCAGCCTTTGGGCAGCCGGATTCAGTCCCCATTCAGTTTTCAGTGGTACCAACTTTGCTTGCAAAGTCAGCAGCCATGTACAACCCAATTATATACCAGGTCATTGATTGTAAGTTTGCCTGTTGCCGATCAGGAGGGTTGAAGAAGAGCTCTTTGAAGAAATCAAGGTAATTCTTTCTTTGAGAAGTAGCGTACCTTTGAGAACACAATATTCCAAAAAATACCAAACTAAGATCTACCAGCTTTTTGAATATTATTTCTTGGGTTTGACTATGAGCTATTCAGGGTACTTGTTGCCGTAGAAATTTGTAAAGTGACTGTAGGTGTAAAAAGTGAAGCAGGGAGATGGTTGGGTTTGCTTGTTTGTTTGTTTGTTTGTTTGTTTTGGGGGTTTTTGGCTTTATTTGCTTGCTTTGTTTTGTTTTGTTGGTTTTTGTTCACTTTTAAATCCTGCTGTAACTCCATTAATACAGTTGGGAAAAAGTTCAATTTGTTATAATGGTTTTTTGGATCAGTCCTGTCCTCCTGTTCCTTTTCTTTCATGTTATTCTATCTGGTTGCCTTCAGAAAGTGTTGATGATCTCCATTGCCAGATAAATAAGTGGGAGAGAATTGTGTTAATTCCTAACTTAATTAACCTGTTTATACTATGCCTTTCAGCCACAGAATTAGCATGGAGAGACAGTAGTTTCTTGATCATCCTTTAGGTACCACTTACACAAAACAACCCAACAAACCCACAAAAAACTGAACAAAGCCAAAACCACAACCCAAAATAAATAAATAAAGAGTAATAAAGTCTCCTAAAAAGACCTGTTTTCTATTTACAACTTTACAGTAAAATTGGTGCTGACCACCAGTTGAGTTCCTGAAAACACTAACTGTGCACTTAATGGAAAAATACTTCTAGTTCTGTCTTATATCAGTCAAGTATCTTCTGTGATTGAACAATGAGCTAATGATGGCTGTTAATATGACAGTGTAGATTGATAGAAAGGCCACAAATGCGCTAACACATTTAAGTGATGGTGAATCTATAGAATTCCAGTAATTTGCTTCAAAGCCTAGAACATGTGCTTCAGTACTTATTAGAGGCATGAATGCCCATTTCATCATTTCTATTACTCCCTTACCAATCCCAGCAGCTTTTGTTGCATTGTTCAGTGAGTCAATATCTCAGGCTCCCGCAGCTTTCCTTAGCAGATTATGCTATAGTCTTACACTCAGATTTATCTCGTCTGCAGAACATACAGAGATTACATATGTTGTAAATGTTTGAGGTACTGCATTTCTAGTTTACTAAAAAACCTTCTGCAGTTTTTGGCAACTGGAAGACAATTCCAAAGAAGCCTTCTGTAGATCTTTGGTAATTGCATTTGTGTTTAGCTGAAGGAGGAAGGCGTTTTCACCCTGTCCCTCATCCTGAATGCAAACTGGTTTTCCTAGGCTTGTGCAGTGAACAAAATTATCTGGAAAAATAGTTTCCCAGAATTAGGAACTTAATTGTGATGTTGGTATGAACAAACTGTTGTGCTTTCTCCTTCCTGTAGGATGTATACCGTATCTGCGCACAGAGACTCGACAGCAATGAACGAAACCCAACTGGAAGTATGAAGGCTTATTTCACATATAGCAAATGAAAACCTGATGACAAGCAATCATACTGTCTCAAGATCCTCTTTATGTAAATAAATTAAAACATGATGACAGTTTTATTTTACTCCCTAATCCTATGTACAATGTAATTCTTGCCATTCTGATCAAAATAGTGCGATTATTGCTGAGTAAATATTTGAAGTACTCAGAGCAAGAACAAACAGAAAAGATTCATTTGCATATATATAAAAAATAATATTCACTTCAGAGGCTTTAAGATACTTTTTTTCTTTTTCTTTTTTTTCCTTTTAGCACTAACAGAAGTGATAGTTTTGATAATATTTTCCCTCATGGAAAGGGAAGTATTCACAAAGGCTAGTTTTAGTTTACTAAAGCTAAACTCCATAGATGCCCACTGCAGTTGCTGGAGATCTAGAGTGTGAGAGAAAGGATCCCTTAGAGGGCAAATCAGAATTGGACCTTCAGTTATCAGGACTCCAATTCACCCACTGAAGAAACCTTAACCCATTGATTATCCCTTTTGAATATCTCTCCAATTCCAGTGGCTACTTTGGAAATCACGTTGAATTCAGTCCTTTAATATTCAGAAATATTTTGGGTTTAGTCAAGGCAAGACCAGAAGAGCCACACTCATACACCAAAGATGGTATTTGTGAATGAGAGAGCAAAGGTCTCTTGCTCTGATGCTAGTTTTATTTAAAAAATTTGGAATCATGAATGACTTTGTATAAAGAAGCAGAAACTAAATAAAATCAGTCCATACAAGCCAAATGGAACCAGCCAATATTTTGCACATCTTTTTACTATTTTCTGGCCAAAATTACAGTGGAATGTGATGGCACTAACCAGACAAGTTTGACTTCTTGAACAGGAACTGACTTTTTCACCTCATATTGTACTTTTCACCATTTTTCATGAGGTATTATCTAATATAAAAGACAAATATTTCCTCAGCCTTACTCATGAAGCCTGATTCAAAACTAGGGAATTCATGAGAAAGGTTACAGGATAGGTAAAAGAGAAATCTTTCTTAAGCACAGTTTTTTCAATTTTTAACCACTAAGCCCTGAGAGGATAAGGATTAGGAATGGTTTAGAAAGACAGTCGTAAAAAGAGCTTGTAAGTTCCTAATACACTCAACAGAAAAATAATGTGCCTTGACCTGCAGAGTAAGGCAGCCAACATAGTTGTGTTGGATCTGAGCCATAATTATTCCTCTTTTCTTATATTTATTTTTTGGATTTACTTTAAGGTAAATTGCTCCAGACCTTAAGGCATCTCTACTGACTCAAAATTAGCAGTCCAGTATAAGCAGATTTTTAATGATGCAAGTACTGATTTTGATGTTTTTATGTAATTTATTTGTGAAAAAAAAATGATATGGTAAAAAATATGACCAGAAAGTCTCCCACACAGATTTGTGTTAACTTTGTCAAAAAAAAGAAATTTACAAGGATTGAATTTTTCTGCTGAATTGTTCCTTTAAGGAGAGAAAGCATTTATGAATGAGTTTCAATTGCTTTCTTGTTTAACATTTAATGGTGCTTTTTATCATACTGTTAATTCACAATTGTGTTCAACATGTATTCCCCTCCATACTGAACTTCTTTTGTAGCTGATCTATAGTGATGCTAATATTGTTTTATACAATAATATCATGAAGTTTTAAAGTACTTGATGTTTGCTGACATGTCCCAGTACTACCATTCTGCAGTGAAAGCAGTTGCCATTTTCTCAAATGATATTCAGACAATGTAGGAGAAGTTGAGTTTTCCTGAATTTCCTAAGCTGAGTGGAAGAAATATTGTTTCCTTCTCTGCAATATTTTACAAAAAAAGAAGTTTGAATAAATATTGGGAGAACTCACAGAGGTACAAGGAGTTGCCACATTACCTATATAATGTTTTGTGTTATTTTTTCCCCAGTAGTTGAGTACTTTCCCTTCTATAGATCTTTCAGTATAAGGTCTATACATTTATTTCTTGACTATGGTTGCAAGTTGCACCTAAGAATTGATCCACAGTATTTCCAAATCTGTTTATGAAGCTGTTAACAATCTTTCCTCATCATTCTGCAGCTTTTGTTCATCACCAGGCAAACTTTGGTTGGTACATATAGATGTTATTGTAATTATGGTCTGATGTAAGGCAGATGTACTGTGGCCCTATGAATGCAGATTAGTTGGAGCAGAGTTGCTGGTAAGACTACAGAAGTCTCCCACTAGTCTGGCCCGATTTCAGGCTCTATCAATTCACAGTTTGTGCATCAGCCCTTCTTGTAGTTTCAACTGGGGAAGATTTTGTCTTTATTTTTTTAAATTAGATGCTTTGTTTTTTTGTTGAGTTATCCCAGGACTGGATACACACTTGTGGTGGGGCTGAACCTTATATTCTTAAGGACTGTAAAATATTTTTTGATTCCACTATAGGGAATGGACTAGATACATGTGATATCTAAATAGTTCAGAGGTTTAGTAAACTAACTACCAACTTCCTTAATAATGATAAAAATGTTTCGTATGATTTATTTAAATATCTTTATTTTTTATTCAGTCCCATAATTATGTTTGTTTGAAGACACAGGTTTACCATTGATGAGTAGTATCTTGCTCTGTATGAAACAATAGAGCTTCAATTTGAGCAGGAGTTAGAGATATGTTTATAGTGAGCATGTGTTCAAGTGAAAGATGTTTTCCTGAATCAACCTAGACATAAACATTCAAGCATGCAGTACTGCAATTTAAATGTGGAATCTGAATCTAGGAGCTCTGGGATCTCTTTTGGTTGAATGGTAAAACTGGAGCACCCTTGTTTTCCCCTAGTGTAAAACGAAACATACAATTATTTTGAGCTCTATTTGGGATCACAGTGGTAGAGGAATAAGAGGCCTTGTCATGGATTTAAATTTTCAAGGTCCAGTTTGAATGGAATTGAAAATTGTGGCCTGGTTGTTCAAAAGGTAATCATTTGCCAGTGATACTCAGGACAGTTTTGTCCTCTACATGTGCTCTACATGTCCTCTACATAATTAATGTTTATATAAAACTGAGACATGAAGCTTTGGTCTGAGGTCATCAAAGGACTGTGAATCTCTCATTTTCTGTTCATGAAATCTTCTACATATTTTGCAGGGTTCAGACTCCTGCTATTTTGGGATCTTAGTCAAAGCACCAGCAAAGCAAAGCACACTCACTATGATGACTGAGTAAGGGATACAATTCTGAAGGAAGATTTCTTTATTGCATTTTCAATATTTCAATCTCTTTGTTGTATTAAGAAAAAACCTCATTTTATGTGTTAACATTAAACTAAATGTTTTTCAATGAAAACAGTGTCATCAAGTATAATAGCTATAAATACTAATCTTTTGCTATGTATCCTATGTGCACATTCAGAATGAGCTGCCAAGAAGCAAAATAATATCTCAGTTCACTGTCAATGGCTTGAAAGAAATAGCTGCCACAGGTTAAGATTCTATTTAGGCAATGGGCAGACCTGGACAGTGAAATTATCCCAGTGAAAGTAAGCCACTACTCTATATTGTTAGGTTATAGACAGTGAAATTATGCAAAAAATGTACATGGAATCTTTAAATTGGTCCTTTTTTATTCATAGCTGAAGAATTCCTGTAATGTTTTTTCTCAGAATTGGAAATCTGTTGGCAATGTAGAACTACCAACATTTAAAATGCTTGAAGGGACACTTGAAATAGGTGAATTAAGCAAATTCTTATGGCAGAAGAAGTTGAAAAAAGTAGAGCATAACAAATAGAAGTTATGTTTGTGAGATTTGGGAAAAGAATAGGAACCATTTGTCCGTGCAGATGAATGCAGCTGTAACAAAATTTATACCTACAATAACAAAGAAAAAACCCCAGCCCAACAAGTAGTTTGTTAAAAATACTTATGGCCTACAGTGTGTGATTGGAGCCTTGCATAAGATTTTGGGCTTTGCGGCATCCAAAGGGAAAAAGAAAATTGATGCATCTTCATATGAAAAGAGTATGATTACTTGTATGAGGGTATGAGAATTGATGGCCAAATGCTAGTGAATTTGATTCTCTTATAGAATGTTTTTCTTGGATAGACAATGTCTTCTGGAAGATGATCCATCTCCAGTGTGCAGTGTGATCTCAGTCATGAGAAAAAAATGTGGATTGCTCTTAACCAAACAAACACTTAGTTCTTCTCTAATTCTATATGATTAATTTTACAATTGTGCTTCTACCTCTTCTTCCTGCCAGGAAACTTTCACATATGTCTATTTCCATCCCTGAGGAAAGCTGCTTTGACATCTTTTCAGTTACATCGATTTCCTACACATATTCGTCTTTTGAAGTTTCACAAATCTTTTGAGTTCTCCAGCTAAATTTTGCCGCCAGAAATCAGAATTTCTGGGGAGCTGTTTCTAAGCAATGAAGAGAAGAGGCCTTTATTATCATCACCCTGTTTACATATGTTCTTGAGCCATTGTGATTCCATATTGACCTTTCTCTAATTTACATACATTCCTTTTCTGAATGTCTTGTATTCCACTTCAGTTTGCACATGGTGCATACAGTGATGAGGCTATTTTTGTAATTGCCCAACATGATATTCACTTGTCCAGTTATACCTTTGTTTCACTTTGTAGCTGGTGAAGCAGGTCTTGGTCCTATAGGTCAGAACAAAATCTTTTGAAATACAAGGTTTAGTTACAGGTTTTCTTGCTTTCATTACTTCTGAATTTTAAACATTCTTCACTAGTTATGTATAATAAGCCTTTATAGGTCACTGACTGTAGTTTTGTGTCTCAAGTGTGCAGAGAAAAAAACCCTAGAAAACTGGCACCTGCAATTAGAGGTCTATTCTAAGATCAGTATAAAATCTGGTAACTGCAACATCTGGAAGAAAGATACTAATAAACAGCAAAGGTTTCGTATGTTTCCTGAGTCAGTAACATATGTTGTCAGTCTGTATTTTGGACCTAACATGCCTAAAGGCAATTTTGGGACTAGGTCTCTATGTCTTTGTGTACAATGACAAAGAAATTTGTGGAATATCAAGTAAACATCACATTAACCAAATTTGTTTCACAGAGTATTTCAGTCAGACATGGTAGATATAGAGTGTGATAAAACATCCATTTTAAATGATGAATAATATATACATTGCATCAAGCATAATCCTGCACTAATGAAAATGTTAAACATTTAGAAAATATATATGTGTAGGAAATAGATATGAAAATAGAGATGAAAGGTCTTTTTAGTTTGTAAAAGAGGTTACACAGAGGCTTAGCACCCTAAAATCAGAGGCTGATGTGAGTCTTGCTCTTTCTGCACCAATCTTGCCAAACATATCATGAAAGTCATCTTACCTTAGGGTTTTGCATTTGTGGAGGTAATTTACACCTGATAGTTTTCCTCAGGAGCATCTGAGCATCCTTGATCCTGAATTACAGGCCATTATCTTTGACTGATCAGTGCATAGAGAACCTCCCTGTCTGCCTGCAGTTCTGGTCCCCAAAGCAAAGGAAAGCTTTAAAGGAAGCCTAGCACCTAAGAAAAAAGAAAAAAAAAATATCTTCTATAAGCAGTTGGAGCTAAAAGGAGAAGATGGCAGGGTTAAGCTAAGTGGTCTAGAAGAAGAAAAGTCTGAGAGTCAGTCTGTAAATAGCTTTAAGGCGATCCTAATGTAAATGAAGAGAATGAATGTAAATGAAGCGAATGATTTCTTATTCTGTCATCTTCTGTAAATTCAGATTTTAAAAGTTGGTAGTGCCTCACCTTAGAACCTGTCTGTACTGCTGGGGAAATGAGTGCTGACCTCACTGTATTGACAGCTAAATTGTATACATTTAAACCAGCTGCAAAAGGCCTGTCATACAGGGGAACTTCACTTCTAATGGTGAGGTTTCAAAATCCAAAGCTGGTGCAATTCAGTGGCATATACAGAAGCCAAGTTAAACTTTGTTGTGAAAGAAGTTGTTTTGCTTTCTCATTTATTAGATGAGCCTTTCAGAGAGATATCATTCTGCAACATTTGCAGTTCAAGCTGAAATTAAGTGCTGTAATTTCTGCCGTAGACTATTTATTGGAATAAAATATTTTCAGTTAAACTATTGAGCCTTTGAGAATATGATAATAAATCTGTAATCTCAAAGTGATTAAATTAAAATAAATCAAATACCCACAGGGAAATTACACGAGACAATTACCTTTGCAAAAGCATTTATTAGTGGTTTGTGATCTGCGTTTTCATTCTTAGGAATTATATTTCTAATAGAGATTAATTTACAAATATATCAATAGACTGTTAGTGATACTGACTCAAAGCAACTGAAATATGATTGTCGTCTCAAAGCATAGGTGTATTCATCATACAGAAAGATATGTCTACCACTGAAAGTGTGTCCTATTAACAAATTATTTCAAGTGTAATTTTTAGTGTATGTGCTATTTTACTGTTTCAGTCTGTTGCCAGTCTAATTCTATTTACATTTAATGCCCTGATACTGGTCTATGCTTAGTTTTGCAGAGCAAGAAATCACCAGCACATATTAGCTAGCTTTCTCCTGTGTTTAGGAGACTGGATTCCTTCCTGCTGAAAATAGGTGCACACATCTTTAGAAGTCCATGGTCTATATCTATTTCCAGCTTCTAATGTAAAAAATGGACCTTGCACTTCCTATTTGTCTTGCACATTTTCCACACAGCAACCTTACCAGCCTCACTGGTCTTGCACTTGGTTTACAACACCGTCAGTAAAAGGACTGGGTCCATAGGGAAAAGGGAAAGTTGGGAGTGGCAGGGATTCTCTCTCAATTAGATATGAGATAAATCAGGAGCAACCTACTGAAATGAGGGAAATGGCCATGCTCTGAAATTGTGATAGAAATGAAAGTAGAAAGTGTCTTTTTGATTTTATGGGAGCAAGGTGGACCAAAGAAATGCCAGATATATTGACCACTGTCTAGGGGCTAGTTCTCTTCCTCTGACTTAAACAACCAGACTTTGAGCTAAGAGGGTCCCTCTTGCTGAGGAGAGGTACTGACTGCGGTAATGAACGATCTTGGTCAGCAGCATAAAGGGGAGGAAGGCTGATGATGGCTTTGTTCTTGTCCCTGATTTCAGCTTCCTGCCTGTTCTGCTTAGTTATATTCTTTTAAAAATGCGCTTAACCTTCCCAGTGGCCTACTGCAGTACACAGCTGAAGTGTCAGTAATAGCATGTTGGTGTTGCAAGCAATATTCCAAGCTGTGTATGGATGTTAAAAAAATATACAGAGCTTTCTAGAATACTTATTACTGCATTTTATCTGTATACTGGAACTCGAAGTGTTGTGGAAGGTCTGAGTGTGGTTACTAATGAACCTCAGAGGTCAGAGGGTAGGAGAGTTCATAAACTGCTACAGTTTTGTAAGTCATGGTACAGTATTCAATTGTTAGTGTCTATGAAGGTTTCCAATACATTGTGTTTCAGCACAATGTCCTGGAACTGCAATTGAGAACATAAGAAAAAATTTATGGAGTGAACCTGTAAATAATTGTGTAAGTTCTCAAGTGTGTTGCTGGGTTAATATGTTGTTAATATATAACACTGTGTTATGAAGCAGTAAAGAACCTAACTTACTGACTGGGCTTAACACCAGGGGACACGTTGCTGTCACTGGTTTGGAACAACAGATTAGTTATTTTCATTTTCCTCTGCCCTCTTTTATTCCTCTAAACACACAACCAGATGGATGGGATCACAAGCAGACTTTATTTTCTGCACTTTGTTTTCTGAATGTGCTTTCAAATAAAGCAAGAGAATGGATCAATGCTGTTATCTGTTGTTTTGTCTCTGGATCTTGATTACAAAGTTGTGTGTTTTCAAATCAAGGCAGCTTTTGGATCCATTTAACTGTAAGCCATAATCTCCATGTGTCTGTAGTCAAATGCCCCACCGTGATTTGAGTGTATGCAGATTCCTCACAGAATTATCCTCTCCCTTTCAGCAGTAATCTATCCCTAAATGTGTCCAACCAATGCTCAGAAACTGGAGGAGATTTTACCAGTGCAAAGCTGATGGTATTGGTGTACATGGCAGTATTTCCATCTCACTTTGTTCAGCATCCATGGTGAGCTCAGCTACAGTCAACAGCATGATGAGTTGGAAAATAGTGCTAAGCTGCTGCCTGCCCTTCTGGCGGTGTACATGTGCAGCACTTATGCCCTGTATCAGAGGAAACTGGAAGAGGGATAGATCTGATGAAGGGCAGCAAAACCTTGTTACAAGACATGGAGCAGCTTCAGAACAATGACAGGATAAATACACTCTTAGAAGAGGGGAAGTTTAAAGCGATATACAGATATCACAGATAGCATGGACAGGGTGAAAGGAACAGATTATCATTTTTCTTCATGGCACAGAAGTTAGAAAGCACCAAATAAAATGTCCCAGTGTAAATTGGGGACTTGAGGAAAAGGAAAGGATGGGCATTGTCCTGGCAGCACATCTTTACGTGGCAGGGGGCACTCATCCTCCAGCAAAATTTGGGCTGCTGGCTGATTTCACAAAGGCATTCCGTGATCATACAAAGGCAAAGGTACGAAGTGACTTTTCTGTAGAAGCCACAGGAGAGCTTCCTTGCAGGGTCTGTTTCCACAGAGGTGAGATAAAGCATGTTAGCCAACAAAGAATTCAAGGATGCTTGAACAGACTTGCTTTAAAAGCCCTGGGGAGGGGGTCCACCTTCCTACATCGTATGTGTCCACCAAATAGCACTGGTCTTTGATTTCACTGATACAAGTTTAGGTCCAACAGCAGGTATTTCAAGGCACTAAAGGCGTTTATTCTTTCTTGGAAGGTCGTGCTTATAAATGGTGTAAAAATAATTCTCTGAGTGAGTCGGGTTGTTTCTACTAGCTTTCATCTATGGCAGGATAAATGAGCAAATTTTTTGGGGAGCCTTTCTTTCATAGCTATTACTTTGATATACTGAAAAAGAAACAACAGATTTTGTAAAAATATGAGCAAAAAAACCTATTTTTAGATCAGTAGGAAACCTGTGAGATCAGAGAGCACACCATAACAGATGCACTCTCCATGGAGATTTTGAGATTAGTGAGGAGCTTTCTGCTTATAGTAAGTTTTTTTTTTTTTTTTCAATGGAAGCTGAGAATAAAAGAAGTTAATCAGGTTTTTAAAAAAGAAGAGGTCCTGCTCATATAAAGCTTACTTATAGATGTTAAAACAATCTTAAGATCATCCAGTTCCAACCCCCCTGCCATGGGCAGGAACACCTCCCACTAAACCATGTCACCCAAGGCTCTGTCCAGCCTGGCCTTGAACACCACCAGGGATGGAGCATTCACAACTTCCTTGGGCAACCCATTCCAGTGCCTCACCACCCTTACATTAAAAAACTTCTTCTTTATATCCAATCTAAACTTCTCCTGTTTAAGTTTAAACCCATTCCGCTTGTCCTGTCTCTACAGTCCGTAATGAAGAGTCCCTCCCCAGCATCCCTATAAGCCACCTTCAGATACTGAAAGGCTGCTATGATGTCTCCATGCAGCCTTCTCTTCTCTAGATTGAACAGCCCCATTTTTCTCTCCTATCTTCATACGGGAGGTGCTCCAGTCTCCTGATCATCCTCATGGCCCTCCTCTGGACTTTTTCCAACAGTTCTGTGCCCTATTTATATTGAGGACACCAGAACTGCACACAATGCTCCAAGTAAGGTGATAGCTTGAAGGGTGGACAGTTTCATGGCTAGGCTAAGTCTTTCAAAATGTTGCAATGACTCTCAAAGACAGGAAAGCAAAAATATGTGCAGAACACTAATATTCTGGCTGCATAGCAGTGCACCCATTTTTCTGTTAGTTGCCATTTTCTCCATATCTGGGGGGAACTACTATTATTCCAAAGGTTTCCTCTCAGTTTCAGTGTTAATTTGAGTCATTTATACTGCCAGATTAGGCAGTCTATTGGCTATGTTATTACGTAACTATGCAGTTTCTTATCACTCATCCCTCTTCCATCTGTACAAAGACACTGGGCTAAGACAAACTCCCTCCAGGGGTGCTGCTGGGATTAATGTTAGAAAAAGTTGCGTGACACTAAAACAAAGTACAGCATAATAGAAATCATGCTGAGTAGTGTAAACCTCACTCAGTTTTGGTGCTTTAACCAAAGGCTGTTGCTCCCAGAGCTTTTGTTTCAAGATCTGAAGGAACAGAAGTAAGAAATCAGTCTGCATTGCAATTTACAGAAAAGGTGCATCTCACTAAGGAATAACAGCAAGAGAAACGTTTTCACCTGCATAGCTGAATAGAGAGAGGCATCATGAAGTAGCAGATTCATTTCCATTTAGGTAGGTTTATTGGAACTTATATTAAGCACTGTCAGAGCCCTTCTGGGAATATATCCTCAGCCTGCCATGTTTATTACTGCAAACATCAGTGACAAGGATGCTTTCAGGGATGTATTAAACTCTGTTACTTGAAATAGGGGTACACCATTCTGTGGAAATGCAGTAGGCACGTTACTGGGGTTAAGCCTTTAGAAGAGAAAAGCTTTAATGGACAACTGACAAATCGTTCAGGTTTGGCATGGGGAGTGCTTTCACAGAGGGTCCATTGCGATAAAATGAGAAGCCATAAATTCTTGTAGCCAAGCAGGGCCTTTTCAGAAGGTTTTGCTTTGTTTTTTCTAGCTCCAATTTAGATTTTTCCGTCTCTGGAAATTTCTCCCAGTCTTCATTTGTTGCTACACTTTATTCATTTTCTTGTTCTCCATGCAGACAGAAGCCAGGATAATGTGTTTTTTTCTATCATGTTATAGTCTCATTTTTGAAATGTTGCTGTCAACCTGGCTTTTGTAGAATAGCTTATCTAATTTGCTTAAATGTTGCAAGCTTGTTTATATCAGTAAGTAGCATTTTTTTCATCTGGGTAAATGCTGAAAAATATACCAATAGGAAAAAAGTGTTTCAGACAAATAGAAAGTGACAGTGGATATCTTATGAAGAGCTATTTAGGAGGATTTCAGTCTTCAAGGTTTCCAAAATGACCAAAAAAAAAAAAAAAAGAAAAAGAAATAATGGTGTAACTCATCTTCAAAGAGATCAGTTTGTTATATTTGCTAACCTCCATGTAAAGCTCCTTTGCTTGCTAAAGGTTGACAACAGACAGAAAAGCAAGTATTGGGGAAGTTAGGGGAGGACAGGGTGTTTTTCTGTTGCCATATACCAAATAAGTGTATGCCCCTCCAAAGTCAAGTTCAGAAGGTAGGAAAAAGTGAAACCTCCAACAGGTCTGTGTTAGTAAAAGGGGCATACCTGGAAAAGCAGTGTTGCTGTAAGAGAAAATGATAGATCCTCAAGCCTTTGAAAGTGCTTAAGAATTAAAAGTTATCGGCCAGAGAAAAATCTCTTTGCCAACCACAAATAGATTTCTTTCCTCCTCTGCTGTTAGTAGGGACCATGTGTCTGCCAGAAACAAAGGAAGCATCAATAAACTTTAAGGCATAACGCGGTGAAGACAGTGTTCATTAAAACAGATTGATATTCAAGTTAGTACCATGTAGATGGCATCAAAAGCTGAACTGAAATACCTACATTTAATGTGCATGTAATTACTAACATTAGCCCCTTTGGGATGCTTGCCGTACTATTGCTAGAAATCTAGGGTAAATTCCAAATGAAGTGATATCAGTTCCCAGCAGATGTCCCTGCCCATGGCAGGAAGCTGGAAAAAGATGGTCTTTGAGGTCCTTTCCAACCCGAACCATTCTATGATTTCATGTTTTCAGGGTTTCACTGATCATGCTATTTCTGCTCTCTGAGCTTTTGCTGCAATGCCCATAAAATCAAAGTCTCCAATCCTGTTTTGGGCTGTGTATAAACTCCTAATAGTGGATCCACTATTGAGAATGCTTCAGTCAGCCAAACTTCATCAGCAAGTCTGACCTACCTCCTGGTGTAAGGAGACATCAGGACACAGCAGCCAGTTAAGCGATGTCAGCTGACTGCTAACTTCACTATAGGGTGGCAATGAGCAGCTTTTTCAGCAACAACTGAGCATAAGCACTCTTCCTCTATCCCAGATCAAAATCACTATAATTACTGTGTCCAATTACTGAATCTGGCAGATATTTCAGAGAAGACTGGATTTGCAGTACATAAAAAAATGAATGTAAATAGTGAATAAGTAATAGAAAAAAAGATAATCTGTTTTAAGTACTGACCTTGATTAAGAGTTGAAACAAATTATGGAGTGAAGGGGTGGATTACCCATTCCTGGATGTCCTTAGTTCAAACCTGAGTGCCTTTAAGGAAAATAATTTAGTTTTAGGTAGTCTGGTGAGGAGCGGGGAGTGGTACTCAGTGACTTAGGAGTCCCTTTCAAATCTAGATATTCAATGATTCTATGAAAAAATGGTTTAGCCATATATGCAAATTACGGGCTGCTGTATAGGAGTAATTGGGTGTTGCACCGCGTTGGTGGCACGGAAGAAACCAAAGGCAGATGACGTGACTGTGGTCCTCACCTTAACCTAATGAGCTTCTGCAAATATGACTTTGAAGGACGGATGGAGACAATTGGCTCTCTTGGAGAGCAACTGACTGCAGTTTGAACAAAGCGAGAGGAATTTGGCGTGAGTTATATCAAAAACCTGGTTTTTACTTTGAGCTCAGTCTTTCTAGGACACCCAGCATTTTTAACTTTATTTTGATCAATTAGTGTGACAGAATAATAGGAAGACAAATCAAACAGCCATTCCATTTGGGTCTTTTCCTTGCACAGCACTTGGACAAGAAAAGCACCATAGCTTTTATGCAAGCAGCATAAGCAAGTGAGAATGCATCTCCATTGTGTAGTGGCTGGTGTGATCTAAGAAGGTGACAGGGCACTGCTTGGGTACAGACATCCTGCTCCTTTCCAAAAGCAAGCTGACATGGTATTGCACCTGGGAGAATAAGATTGCTCATGGCATCAAGTCCTCTGGGCTTTATATTCAGCATTTTAAATTCCAAGAGTAACCTGCAAGTTCCCTATGCATGTGAATTTTTATATGTGTAAACCTTGTTTTGCTACAAGGCATCAAGAAAGGAAATACAGCTTTTAAATACTTCTTTTTAAGAGTAGCAATGAGGAAACTTAAAGGTTTCAGAAACTGGAGGTTATGATTAGGAACACAAAAGTCTTGCTTCCTTCTCCTGTAAGTCAGTGTTTGAGGAGCAATCACTAAAATAAAAAAAAAATAATAAAATAATAATAAAAAAATAAGCTGAAACCTAGGAAGAAAAGCCTGTTAAAACTAGCAGCAATAAAATTGATATACAAAATGAGCACAGAGGAGGGCCATGAGGATGATAAGGGGGCTGGAGCACCTCTCTTATGAAGACAGGCTGAGAAAGTCAGGGCTGTTCAGCCTGGAGAACAGAAGGCTGCGTGGAGACCACATAGCAGCCTTCTGGGATCTGAAGGTGGCCTATTAGGAGGCTGGAGTCCCTTCATTAGGGACTGTAGTGACAGGACAAGGGGAATGGGTTTAAACTTCAACAGAGGAAGTTTAGGTTAGATATAAGGAAGAAGTTCTTTACTGTGAAGACTGTGAAATGGTTGCCTAAGGAAGCTGTGAATGCTCCATCCCTGGTGGTGTTCAAGGCCAAGCTGGATGGGTGACATTGCTTAGTGCAAGGTGTCCTTGCCCATGGCAGGGGGGTTAGTGTTAGATGATCTTAAGGTCCTTTCCAACGCTAACTATTCTATGATTCTGTGATTCTTATTGGGTGGAAAATCCAAATTCATACAGATCACGCCATCTGAATGGACTAAAACATAACAAGCAGCAGGAATTAGATAAAGACATTCCTGAAGCCATGCACATTATTTTAGAGACAAGGAGGCAGAGAACTTGCCACAAAGCTTAAGAGAAGACAAGGGAATAATATTTCTCAAAGAGTGTGTGTGACGATTTCCGTAGGGTAACTTTGCTTCTGCCTGTAGCAAATGTAACAAACTAAAAGGAAAATAACCAAGTGTAAGGACTTGGATCCCATTTATCACGATGTGCAGTATCTGGTTCCTCAAACAAAAGTGTTGACAAATGAAGACTGTTTATTTTTTTTTCTTTTTTTCCAATTGTTTTCTGCCATTAAGTTCAATAAATCACCATTGTTCGTCACCATTTCTTCTGCGCAAATGACAGGTTCCTGAAATTAACTTCTTGGTGTGGCTATCCAACTAGAGTGTTCATATAGCCTTCAGCTCCAGTTTTCATGATGGAGCAACTGCAAATGTGAGTTTTGTCTAGAATGTGAGATTGCTGTAAATATTTATTTTCAGTAATTCCCTTTCTCACAAGGATCTAAACTTTCTGTCTAAAGCTACTGGATTCTGGAAAGCAACAACTGATCACATTGTCCAACTCTGCCTAACCTAGGAACTTCCAGTTATCCTGGAGGAAACCTGAGTGTGTAAGACATGAAGAATAGGAGTTTGTAGTTTTCTTGAATTTATATCTAGTAATAGTCAAGATGACTTCTAGCAAGGAGTTTGACTATCAACATTTTACCTATTAATAGTTAAGAATTGTAATAAGTGCGATAATCCTACCAGTATAACTGTGTGATGTTGTAGTTGGCACTGCAGCTGTTAGACTGCCTTGCATGGTAGGAAGGACAAGCAATTTGAGGGGAAGGGGTTTTTCAGGTCTGTTAGATAATATCTGGAATAAGGCAATGTTGGCTTGGATGGAATAGTAATTTAGGATTGAATAAAGGAGCCTTTTTATTTGATGGGGTTTGCATAAGCAATTTGTAAAATGTTCTGAAATCAACACAATTTCTAGTGCCAAACACTGTTTGCATTTTCAGAGGAAGGTGAAAATTTTCATCTGTAACCCTGAATTCCAGACAATATGTCATTTTTCAACCTACATATTTAGCATTAGACGGGAAAGCAGCCTCTGACTAAATTATGCTTTTAGTAAGAAACTGGAAATGCCAACTAAAAAGAAAAATGAGAGGAAAGAAAATAAAAATTAAGAATTCTTTCAAGCCTGAAGATACTTTACTTTGTTTTCTTGCATGTTGGTTGTATTCCCTTTAGAAATTCAAAGAACATGTGATTTGAAGACACACACTCTACCTTTTGGTTGCAAGCTAATACATGGCATACACCAAGACTGGCGCAGTAATGGGATGAAGGAAATTTTCCATTCCATTGCCCTTAATCCTGGCTTTTTGAAAGGTAGTACTGTTGACAATGTGCCAAATGTAGCACATAATGAACCTTATGAATCATAGACATTGTTCCTCTGGGGTAAAGGCACAGTACAAAGGTTGTTTTATATATTAACTGCTTCAGTGATTCAGATTATTATGCAGATAATCGTGAAGAAAAAGGCTTGGATGGTCACTTGGATGCATGTCTTTTCATGTACATATGTATAAGAGTTTACTGATCCTTCAAGCATCAAAGATGGTATACCCATGGTAGATCCAGCTTTCTTCCTAGAAAAGCCAATGAGAATTTATCACTGATGTCAATAAAAGCAAATGGGGGCATAGGAGAAGAACCTTACCACAGCCATCTTCAAAGCTGCTCAGTTGAAAATGAGGAAACAGCTGCATACAGCTTTTGCATTAGCCTAAGCTAATTCTTTTTTAGATTTCTCTCCTCAGCTGATTTTGTTTCTGGTCTTTAGAAGTCTGTTTTCCTTACCATGTGGCCTGTATGCCAATTGATCATCTGCAAGACATTTCAGAACACTCTGAGAAGCATTTTGTGTACGGCATCAGAAGGGAGTAGAGAAAAGATTTGTTATAACTTGGAATTATGTTTTGCATTTAATGTGACTTAGATATTACTTGTTTGATATATCTTAGTTGATTGTTACAAGTTCGCTGGCCTTGATACAACTAAAACTGAGACCTCAGAAACATGGAAGTTTTCATTACTTTTTCTAGATGAGGAATTGGTTACATACATTGAATATCCAAGAAAACTACAGTGTGGGATTCTGTTCTTTTAATTCTTTTAATTTTTTCCTAAAATAGAAGACAAGGACTATGAATGCTTTTTTTAATCTTTCCTTTTAATAGCTATTAAAATTTTTCAATGGGAAATAAAAATAGAAAGAGTCTTGCCTAGTAACATAAAAAATCACTTCCTGTTCCCCACAAAGGTTTGTTTATGCGGCTATATACCTTATATATATATAAAATGCTATACATAGTGCTTTGTGAATAATCAACGAAGACAATGAATTAAAAAAGGGAAACTTCTGTCACACAAGGCCCAATTTTTAGAGCAGAATATCTCTATTTTTGCCAGAATTGAATAGTGACAGAGTCCATTCTCTGTTGCACAAGTCAGCTCCCACAATCTGGACAGAAGCATAACGTTAAAATAGGTATAAATATATAAAATCATAGGGTCATAGACTAATTTAGCTAGGAAGAGGAAGACAATCTCTGGAAGCCAGGTAATCCAAAGCCCTCAGAGCTATTTTCAGGATCATTTGGGTTTTAGAGGGCAGTTCAATCTCCAGCTGAGTTTGAGTGTCTCCAAAGATGGCAATTCCATGGGTTCTCAGAGCAAGCTATTTCAGTATTTGACCACCCTTATGGTGAAAATTTTTCTCCTTGTATCTCATAAAAATTTCGCTTCCAGATGTACCATTTTGTGCCTATTGTCATTTGCACTTTCATTTTACACCTCTGAGAAGCTCTGACTTGGTGTCTCTCCAGTTTGTCTATGTCCTTATTCTATAGGAGGGAGGGACATAACTGGGCACTACACTTCAAAATTTGGGCCAAAACCATGCCAAAGACTGTTTTAACAGGTCACTAGTATAGATAGCTGAGTTCTGGCGGCTAGATATGACCCTGGCCCTGGCATGAAGACGTAAGGCAGATGAAATAAAAAATGTATAGCAGGACTGTTATTGGAGTAAAGCCTCCCTCAATGAGAATTGTTTTGTATTGGACAGAGTGACCATTTGTTAGAGATCATAGTTTTGTAATTTTATTATTTACAGCTTTATCCACAGGTTTTCAGATTGTGCTCACTACAGAAAGCCAAGGATCTCAAGGCATTCACACCTTTGCAGTCTGAGCCCATTTTATGTATCCCACAGTGCACAGCCATGTAATTCTCATGATGCAAATTGTTCAGGCAATAGGCGCTGCTACTACAGAGAATAAAAATGAAAACATTTTTCATTCAGACTTTGGATCACTGAAGAATGTCAGCAAGTTTGATCTTGTGTTAGAAAAGGTCTGTGCACATTTTTCAAGTTAACAGAAAAGCTAGCTTGGGGGTGATTTATACAAAAAAGGAGGAAAATAATAACTGCATTGCTCTGGTTTATCACCTGTACAGCTCTATCTATTGGTTCACAAAGAAAATGCTGGGTTAGTGAATAAAAAAAAACAAAACATAAAAAATTTTGTCTTCAGATGAAAAAATAAAAAAAAGGATGGACTAAAAGGAAAATGTGGTGCATAGATAAACAACAGAAACAAAGAAACTAAAATAGTAAGATTTCTTCTTGATGTGGAGCCATTATTTTCATGGTGGAATCATGAATAAGCATACTCCCAGGAGAAAAATGGTGGTTTCTGTCCTAAATTCTTCTTTTTGTAAACACTTAACAAAAAATATTGTTGGTTGATTTATCAGTCACCTTCACACTTCACTACTTGAGAATGCTTTGTTTGTGCTTAACAAATGCAAAGAGCCCTCTGCAGTTTGAGCTGCCTGTTTTAAATGAAAATATGGAGACTTACCTTTGCTTTTGGTTTTGACCTTTCTTGGTAGCTTCTGCAGCTGATGAATCTGAAATGCCTCAGAAAGAGCCTTTCTTCCCAGTTGATACTTTTGCTAAAACTTTAGCTAATTGTAAAACATAACGGAAAACAAAGGAGTTGGCTGTAAAACTGCTGCACTCAAGAACTTCAGTATTGGCTATTGACGTCAAAACAGGATGATCAATTCCTGGGACAAAGATTTTAAGACCCACTAGAGAAGAATCTGAATTTTTAAGAGAGAAGAAAGACATTTCTTACTAACTCAGGACTATTCTACTCTATCTACCAGGAGAAGAGTGCATATCTTGTGTAGAAATTCATATATACATAATGTGTAGGAAGAAAATATGGATTTTTATGATCATTTGGATATCCCAGAGAGTTTAATCATCCAGGAAAACTGCTGAGAAATCTCCTTGAAGTAGTTTTTCATTTGCAACCCTTATTACTGAAGACAGCATGATTTGGTGAGATAACCCAAAAGCTTTGTATCAATTTTTCTTTGCATTTACTAATGCTAACAGTAATACATTCAAAATACAGGACACTGTATGAGGGGGTATCCCATTTTTGAAGAACATGCATTTCCACAAGTGTCTCATCTGGTTGGTGGGTTTGAACAGCAGCTGTGTTCCTCTAGCTAGCCCCTTGGCCTTGTGTCCATTCCAGATAACTAAAGATGAAGCAGGATTGCAAACATCACAAAATCTTTCCTTACCAAGATGCAAAGCGAATGACTTAAAAAACTGCAAATGATTAAAATCTGACCCTGTTTGGATACTTTTCCATGCCTAATTTTGCAGGAGGACTCATCTTCATATTCAGACTCCTGCCTAGGATTCTACATCTATGGAGCTGCATCAGAGAGCACTTCAGCCTAGAGCAGACACATCAGTCATGGCACAGCTACCTAGAAGAGAATTCATCACACCATTTGAGAAGATCTCCTGTTCCACATAGATTAGTCATTACAGAGATGCCAGTAAAAATTCTCACCTCTGTTCTCAGTCTCCAGACAAAAAGTAATGATAGAAAATTGATGGCCTTTTTGCAAAGCACTGAGGTGAAAGCAAAGCCAAGAACATGAAATAATCAAAATAGAAACATAAGTAATACAAAAATGGTTTAAATAATGATGATTTTCTAATATTATCTCACATTTTAGGGATGTTGCAATTATCTTGAAGGTATCAATTTGGGGAGGACATCAGAAAACTTATTTTCAATGTTGCAGCTGTTATAAATTGTGGCCAGGAAATATAACCACTGCTTAGTTAGGCTTTTAGAGAAATGAGATATAGTAGGCTTTCCGAAGTGGTGTTAATGGACTAGATATGTCTGCAAAGTGCTACCTTTAGCAAGAAGGTGATCCTGCATATTGGAAAGATGAATCACACAGCAGAATAGAGGAAGGGAGAGTGAAATAAAAAGTAGACAACATGATTAATCTTTATCTGAAAGGACAAAAATGCAAGTGTGCCAAAGACATCTAAAATATATAGGTGCTCTCTGAAAATTGCATTTTCTCAGGAGTCACAGGAGTGTCATGAGAATTTTCTGTACCTGTGAAAGGGGAGAAAAGAATGAGAGTTTTAATTTATACTTTTTATTTTTTATATTCACATGATCCCACCAAAAAATGCTGACTTTCTGATATGGTTTGTTAATATCAGAACATTAGATCTGCTTGTGAGGGGACATAAGAACATGCGTAGGAATGAGTGATTTAGGGATAGCAAAAAGGAAATCTGTATCAGAAGGCTAACAAGATCATCAGTGAAATCAAGTAGTGGAAAATTTTACACTCTGAAGCAGAATCTTTTTTAGGTGATTTATGGTCAGTGGGATTTGTGCTCTCAGCAGTTCTATGTGGATCATAGTGACCTTCACAGAGAGACTCAGTAATTCCAAGGGTAACAAGAATATCAAGAGAAATTCTAATAAATAAGAACAAAACAGGCTTTTGTTAGGCGGTTTAAATCTTGTCTTTCAGACATTTCATTTCTCTTTAAATAATAAGAGACTGTAAGAGATTTTATTGTGGAGACAGTTTACTGCACTTCTGTCTACTCTGTTTTTATTCTTTATTTCTGGTCCTTTTTTTATGTCACCAGCTTCTCAGCAGAACACAGTAACCCAGAGCAAGCAGTTTCATGCCATGGATGGGCAGCTCTGGAGCCTGCCTTAATGCATTTAACCCCAGTCTGGTGCAAAAATGCTCCAAAGTGTTCCTTTGCCTGTGGGCGATTTGCAGAGGGTATTCAGAGGGTGGGAATCTTGCATTCTCTCATCCTTTTTGTCCCCTTCATATAGTTCCAAATTCTATGACTTTCTATTTCTAAAAGAATAATTGACCTTAAGATTTAATCTTAAATTATATATCCAGGAGTAATAGTCAGCCTATGGTGCTTGTTGTAACATAGTAGCACATGCTGCAGTAGTAGTACTATGCTGTAGATTATTGACATCATAAATTGACGTGATGAATTCAAAACTGCTATTGTCCATTGTATCAAACACAGCTAAGGTGCTATGTTCTTACTTAGTGGTGTTTCACATTTAGAAATAGATATAATATTGGTTAAATACATTAGTGATCTGATGATAATGAAGAAAATGAAGACATTACTGTTGATAAAGAAATCTTGGGGACAGACTTTGCTTGGACTTCAAGAAATTTCAGATGGATTTACAGTGTTGCACTTTGGCCTGTGTAAGGGCCAAAGGGACAACCTGTGATTGGTTCTGCACCATTTATGAAATGGTGTTAATGCATAAACTTGTTGTATTAAATGCTGTATTTATCAGGAACAAAGCCTGCTCAAAGTGTTTATTATCTGAACACAAAAGCAAATGACAAGGGTTGAACACAAGCAGGCTGGGAGCAAATAAAGGAGAGCAGATTTGCACTAAAAGTTCAGTGCAAGCAGCTTCTGTTTCCACATAGCAACACTCCTGCAAATGCTAAATCTTTTTCATGGGCACCATATCAGGAATGGTTTCCAAAGTAGCGGCAGTGTGGTAGTTCTTCAGATTTCTGGGATGTTCTACAGAGTCAATCTAAAACATGATGAGCTCAGAAGAAAACTGTTGATGGATAACCTCAGGTCAAGACTGTCTCTCAAAACTAAAAAGAAGTATGTTGCAATTAGTAATAGCATGTATCTGGTTTTGTTTGGGTGGACAGGGAAATAGGATTGCAGGATGGAGATAGATGCAAACAGGTCTGGACAAGTGTGGAGCCTAAAGAAGGTCCATCTTTCATATGCCATGTAAAAGTGGCATCTGAATTTGTGTTCGTAAGTAATGGGATGAGGAAGGTGGAGACCATATTCTCTGTAGAAACCTTATACTTCTAGAAACTGTGAGAGTGTACACAGGAAAAGCTTACCATATATGGATTCACTTTCTTATATTCTTTCCATAAATACCTGTCCTGGCCACTTTTTTAGATGGGTATATGGTTGGATGCAACTTTGTTGGGGGCCAAGATAACAACCTCATGTTCTTCTGGTATTGGCAAGAATGTACACAAACATAAAGGAGTAGCTTTTGACTTAGAGAAGATGGCTTTTGTAATGTAAGCTAAACTTTTTTTTTTTTTTTTTTTTTTTTTTTTTTTTTTCCCTGGCATTTGAGGGAAGATGTGTTGTTTTAGGCCTGATTTAATACAACTTACAGTAAAGTGTTGACTTCATTCAGTCCATGGACACACAGATATTATCTGATACATGAATGAAGCAAGAGTTGCTGGAAGGGAGCCAGGAACAGAACTCTTTAGGGATTTTTGTTGATCATTTACATCTTAGCAAGGTACTGCAGAGTGAATGCCCATGCTTCCGTTCAGTGAAGGCAGATAATATCTTCCTGTGGATTTTGGTCAACATGATGGAAAAAGTTTAATATATCTTATCACATGGGTACAATGGCTGTAAGGAGGAAAGGCGGGACAATTAAAAAAAGGGCTTTCATGTCCAAATAGATAGAAAGTCTGAGCCCAAAAGTTTTGAAAATTGGAAGAAAAAGAAGAGATCGAGTATTAAAAAGATTATTAACATTCTGTGCATTTTTCTTGTCTCAGTAAGTTCAAAATTTGCTATTAAATTTATTTAATTTAACTAAGTGACATTTTAGTTATCACATGCAGCAAATATTGCTCTCTGGAGTGGCCGAGAAACTTGAAAAGATCTTCTTCACAGGATTACCACCAGATACTAATTCTGTATTTCTAACTGATTTTGTCTGCTGAAATCAAGGTCCAGAGAAGCTTATACTTTGGATGTTAACAATAGATCTGAATTAGTATTCATATTTCCTTTCTTCATTTTGTTGAGATCCACCCTTTCACATATCTTTTCTCTTTTCCTGAAGGTCTGACAAAGAACTGTTCTAATTATTATTGACAGCCTCAAGACTCCAAAGTCCCAAGGCTCCAATTTTTTAAGCAAATCCTTTCATCACAATATCTAAAAGGATCTTGGAAGCCTAAATTTAAGAGGATCCAATTATACCAGGTACCCAATTCCCACCTAGTGTCAGGTGGTCATTCACTCTGTCATGCTGGAGTTGAGAAGTCCTTCCCCAGTGAGTTAAGCTTATGTAGCATGTATGTGTTTTGGGTAGGACTTGATTAGGAATTTCCCTTAACTCACAGAAATCTAGAGCTTAGATTCATCTCATGTCATATACAGCAAAAAAAATGAGTACTTAAGTCAGAAACCTTGTCTCTCTAGTCTATCTTGGTAGTCAGTGGAGTGAGGTAAGTGTAAGATCATCTGCCATACATCAGTGTAACAATTGCATAATCCCCTTGCACAGCTCGGCTGCTTTCAAAATCCTGGGCACTTGCATCTAAAAATGAGTAGGATAAACTTGGAATCAATTCCAGGTTAAGCATTCAGAGAGAAGACCCCGTTCTGTGTTTTGTAAATATGCATAGACAGCTGTTTCTAGCCCACAGAAGTTTGAATGGATCTACACAGAGTAGTGAAATGCATTGTCACAGGACTTTGCAAAGGCAGCTCAACCATTTTATTTCACATGATTATCCCCCAAAGAGAGAAAATACATGCACACTTGTTTTCTTTAGTTGACAAATCTTTAATTAGAAAATCAATCTTTTCTTTATTATAAAATTTCACAGGCTGATAAATCTCGGTGAGTTATAGAGAGAATATTTTTTCCATGAACCTAATATAAAAGTTAAAATAAATAACAGCATTCATCTGATTATTTTTCCCCCTACTATGCTACCTATTGCAAAAAAGGCTATAGTCATCAATTTTTATTTTAAAATCATATATGTATATTGCAGCCTTTTATGACTTGAAGGGTTGCTATAAATATGTGATGATTTATTAATAATTTTGTCACTCTGACTGGATGGAGTGGAAATGCAGGAGGTTTGGACGTAAATCCATACATGGAATTTCAATGTTCTGAACTCTGAAAAACAACTAACTGTAGGGGAGCACATAGTCAAATTTAATGAATATAACACTGTCTTTTTTTTAAAAAAAATGCAAGTATTATCATTAAAACATTGAAATCAAGTAGACAGTAAAGCTTGCAATTCTACTTATAATATTTGCACCTGGGTGCTGCTAACAGTGTGCTGGTGTGTTGCGCTTTCTATGAGTTATGGGCATGCCTATGAGTCAGGACTCTCTAGAGGAACATTGTAGGGCTTCATTCACATGAGGCCATCATGAAGCTTTGACTAAAGGTGCAAGACTGCAACCTGGACAGCTTTATAGAATTGCACTAAATGACATGATCACTTCTTAACTCAATCATGCACTGACATGCAGCGGTACTTGAAGAGTCAGAGTTTGTTTACAGAATGTTTACAAAGCAGCTACTTTCCGGGAAAGTGTACAAGTGATGAAACGAAATCTCATGTGAAAAAATGAATGTACAGTATCTACATTAACTTGTGCTCCTCAGTAAAATTATGAACAGTTTATCATTCATACTTAATTAATAGAACAGAATCTAAAGTCTGTGATTTTGTATCTATTTGCATAGTCCATTTAATACCCGCTATTTTCTTGCTTGCGTGGTTAGTGTCTAAGAGAAACAGTTAAATAAATACACATTCGTTTACATAATGTGGCAGTTTATTTAAAGCATTTTGACGCTGAAATGATGAAAAGAGGACTAGGTAAATTACTTGGCAAACTGTGCATAATTTATTACTAGACTAAGTATATTGCACTGTCTAAAATTGTCACTGTTAAATTACCAACTTTTAGACACTGTCTAAATAATATTCTGTAATGTCATTTCCACCCCCCCTCAAGCAACAAATAAATATACAGTTTTAAATCTGGATTTTTATGGAAGCCCTACTGAAAATAATTTATTGTTGTCACCCTAAGGCCAGGATCAGCAATGAATATAGCAATAATGTAGCTCTTCTTGTTAGATACCTCATTACTGATTCCCCTGTATGTATCCATGCCCCTTCCAAGGTGCGTGTGTCAACACATTCTCAAATTTCTCTCAGCAGACATGCTCCGAAGCCCACTGATGCTCATAAAAATATTCTTGTTGCTAGGCTTCAGACAGGTCTCATATGCGCCTCATCCTAATCTTTGTCGTTTTTTTGCTACTTCCTTGGAATAAGTTTTGCTAGATATTGGGCTGTATCCATTGTTCTGGCTGTTGACTGCCACCTTCAGAGGAGACATGCTCCAAAAAAATCCCTTCCGAGTCACAGGGTATTCACCTGACCTCACTTCTGCAATGTCAACATCTATGCCTCAACTAGGTTTTCTTGCTCATCAACAGAAAGTAGGTACTCTTAGGTTCAATTCCTTTATTTCACCTTTGTTATCATACAATAGACTGTGGTCAGGAAATGCCTGTATTTGCCTCCTGGCTGAACATGAACTCTGCAGATGTTCTTAGTTTGGTGACAGGAATCCCAGGCTTTCATGTTTAAGTTTTGGTTCCTACTTATATTCTTGGGTGTGAAGTTTTAAAAGCAATCATCATTTACTTGTCAACTCTGAGCAAGGTCAGGTAGTTTCACTGCACAACCCCGTGGGGTTGTTTAGCTCAAATATTCTGAGAGAATGAGATTCCATCAAGAAAATTGAATGTAATTGGAATCTCTTTTTGCTAACAAATCATCATCAAAAGAATCAACACTGTGGTGTGCAGGTGATTTGCAGGCTAAACATATGGGTATATTTCAAGCTCTTTCACATGTTCTGGTGTCCTCAACGTAAGAAGGACATGGAGCTATTGAAGCAAGTCTACAGGAGAACGATGGGGATGATCAGGGAGCTGGAGCACTTCCTGTATGAAGATAGGGTGAGAAAGTTGGGGCTGCTCAGCCTGGAGAAGAGGAGACTGCGTGGAGACCTCATAACAGCCTTCCAGTATCTGAAGGCGGCCTATAGGGATGCAAGAGAGAGTCTCATCATCAGGGACTGTAGCAATAGGATCAGGGGGAATGGGTTTAAACTAAGACTGGAGAGTTTAGATTGGATATAAGGAAGAAGTTATTTACTGTAAGGGTGGTGAGGCACTGGAACAGGCTGCCCAGAAAAGTGGTAAATGCTCCATCCCTGGTGGTGTTCAAGGCCAGGCTGGACAGAGCCTTGGGTGACATGTTCTCGTATGAGGCATCCCTGAAGTTTGGGTTTCATTGTGCTGGTGTTCAATTTCAGACATGAAATAGAGGAGTTTTGAGTTCAGAAGGTAACTTCATGTAATAAATGCAACATTCTCCCTTCCTAATTTAAGTACTGAAATTCACAAAGAACAAGGAAAGGTCAAAATAAAATAGATCATAAAGCATGATGGATATTGGGAAATATTTGGATACAAAATACAAGACTGATGGAAATGATGTTCCCCTGGAACTATGCTAGCATTTTTCCTTGTATTGCTTTTCAGTCTATCTACCTGTGTAAACAAGACTGTGGTCACTTATATTTCAGTCAAGTAATACCAACAGTTTTGGAAATAGCTCACATACCTCCCCTGCAGCTGATACAAAAACCTGCTGAAGTCACAGTTTCAGGAAGCTGTGGAGCTATCTTCAGTGCAAGCAAATGAAACACAAATCATGACAGAATGAGGAAAAGTGGATGCCTGTATCAAAAAGGACTCAAGTCTTTGGAAGTCTCATGTAGCTTATCCTCTCATAAGCTTTGCAGGACTCAAAATGTTTGATGTTCTTATGCTTTAGAGATGGTCATGACAGGAAATCCTCTACAGAGCCTCACAAACAGCTGTTCAGCAACCATTAGGACACACTACCCTTCTCAGATCATCATCTAAATGGCTTTATTAAAACACTGGATGTTTTAATGCTCAGCGGTAATTAATATTGAGAAATTCCAGAGCACAGAAACAGAAAACAATGAGTTTCCTCTTTTATGGCATGCACTGTTTGAATGATGCATGATATGTCACACTTTGCAATGAATGTGCTGAGATAGCAGAGAAAGCAGAACCATTTGCTGATTCATACTGTAAATTTTCTTCCTCATGGAGCATGAACTAAACTCTGGGTCGTGAGCTAGTAGAATATATAATTTGATTACAAACAGCTGTTTAAATATATATACACACATATAAAATAAATGAATAATTATTTTACACTTGGCAATAAAACATGAGGTTGCTCATTCATTATTTATCCCTGCAGTGGAAAAAAGAACAGGGATGCAAAATTTCACTAAAAATTTGTGCTGTGCAAGACTGTTTTCTGAAATAAAATCCCTGCTGTACCTCTTCCCTTAAATTCTGACCCAGAGCAATCATCAAAACAGATGGGAAAGCACATGGTACTCCTTCCTCAGGCTTTCAAGCAGAGAAGAAATGGCTCTTGCTCCTCGATTTTTACTATCTCCTTTTTTCTTTTTCTTTTTTCTGTTGAGCTCACTTTCATTCCACTTGTCACAAGAGAAAACCTTAGACAATCGTAGCTTTGCAAAAAAAAAAGTTTTCAACAGCTATCAAACCAAACCTGCTTTATCAAGGAGAACCTTGTTTCGGAGTATTCATACAGCCATTCAAAAGCACTTGTGCAAATGTAACGCCATTGGCAATGTGCAAAAGCAGCAAGATATGCACATTGAGGAGCATATGAATATCTTTCAAGGAAGCATAATCTCTCACAGGACAAAATAATTCTGTGTACTCAGTACAATTCCTTTAAGAAGCTGCTCACGCAGACTAACTAACAGTCTAACAATGTCCTCTTATTCTGTTGCTATGTCTACCCTCCTACTTTGTTACTATCTGTTGTATCTTCCTTCACCTCCCCAAGCCACTCATCACTTCATTATCTGTCATTGCAGACTTTATTTCTGCTTGAGCTATATCAAGGCATTTTATGTTTCAAGGATTGTCAATCCATCAGTTTTTACAGCTACTAAGATCACATAAGAGAAAGGCATTTCTGATATGCTGTTATCCAAAGACTCAGATCTTCCTCTTCACGCAGTTTAGAAATTATATTATTTCATTCCTATTGTTCTTAGAAAAAAATAATGGTATCTGGATGTAATAAACCAAGAGCAATACACAATGTTTTCTCTCTGCCATTCCTCATGATGTTGTATATGAATTTATCATGTCATCAAGTTTCTTAGGTCTGTGTGGTCTGCACAGAACCCTCATTTGTCAAAGGTTTTCATTTACGATGTTAGTTATGACAGAGATGCCTGTAAAAATATATTCTTGATAATGGCTGTTGGTACAGAACTAGATTTTCTCTTCCATCAGCTTTGTCTAATTAAAAAGCAAAATCTTATTTTGCTTTGATGTGCTTAAACTTCATAGAGTTCAGTGAAAAATTTAACATGTGTCTTGGCTCACTCAGCTGAAAGTTACTCAGTGACTGCATATTTTTTGTTCTGCTCTTTTTTACGCGCTTTTTACCTTCTGACATCAAGCCTTCAGATCCTGTTGCTCTCAGACTTCAAAACAGAACTGAAGCAGAAATCATTTGGGGGGACATTTTTACACCCAATCCCAAACTCTGCAGTAAGCAAAGCCCAAGTCCAGATTTTCTCCATTTGGGAATGACTTAAATGATGGTATGGATGAAATTTGTTGCTTAGTTAAGAAACTCAGTAATTTTAAGGTATAATCCAAAGATTATGGCTGCATGCTGAGTGCTCTTAAACCATCAGTGAGATCTCTGAAGAAATGCCTGATGACCTGAGGATGTGTCAGGAGAGTGCAGGCCACCTGCAAATAGAGGGTAGGAGAACAATGTGCTGCCTGAATATTAAAAAGCCCTCATCTGTATGGATTCTCTGCTTTAGCTCATGCAGGAGAGGCTTTTGTAATGTGAATTGAATTCCTTCTCACTTACATATGCCTCTTGTCTACTCTCCACTTATGTGCAGCTTCCACAGATGTGTCCTGTCCATTTCCCAAAGCATTTTCTTTTTGGGCACTTCGACTGTGATGTAGTGAGGATTAAATTTTTGCTTCGATTTATCTTCCATAATACAGACTTACTGCTTGGTTAGAGCTGTACATAATGTGACTGATTTCAGTGAGTATCTTTCCAGACTGAGGGAACAGGACTGAGCTTTTCCTTCCTGTTAAGTGAAGGCAGAGGGTTGAGACATCAAAAGAATTCTCGCAAGATTTTAAAGAAAGCCTCTTCAAATTGACTTTACCGACATCAGTAGTTGAACTGATACCTGATGCTATTAAAAATGAATGAATTTTTAAAAGATTAATACGTTCTTAAGGCTTTGCTTCCCATTTCTTTCTTCAAAAGCAATAAAATCTATCTGTTCTCTTTTGGTTTTATTCCTAGGCAATTTCATATTTTTGGGGTTCTCCCATTAACACTAGGATGCCAGGATTTTCAAGCACATCTAAGGATTTTTAAGTCCTTGATTAGATAACCCTTCCTGGTACAAAAGTTGTGAAAGTGCAAGCTCTGAAAAATGGGCCTCTTGAAGCTCCCAGTCTAGGGAGCTCCACTAATGAGGCAGTCTCAAAGGCGCTGTATAGCCAGGCTTTTCAAAGCCTTTAGAATTATTGAAGAATATTTCTGCTAGGCTTTTAAAAGCTCCTAAGAAGTGAGTCTCAGTTGGATTTAAGCACCATCTTTAGGTATCTCTTTAAAAAATCTACCTCATTTCCTGAATTTTGTAGATGTTGGCCACCTTGGGTCATTAGGGCTTTATGGAGGCTGCTCCTATTTTTGAAAGTGCTTCAAGGGGGTTTCTGTTATTTTGGAGCTTCTATTTTGGTTCAGCCACATCTATTTTTAGCAAATCGACACAGGAATCACATTTCCAGTAACAGGCTGTCAAGGGACTGCTTCTTAGACTTTATGAGCGGGAGATCCCTTACACTTCTATAGTCTTAAGAAAGCAATTCCTCTGGGAATTCCTCAGAAGAATTAAAAATAGAAACTTGGCTAATTGAGAACATAAGTGCAAATTTATGCTAAGGAGATGAACTATATATAACAGGATGGCCAAGATGACATGGAAAAAAAGTGCTGTTTAGGGGCCTTTGCATAAAATATCACAATGAAGACCTAAGGAAGGAAGGACCACCTGTGTCTGAATGCCATAGAGTGAATTAAATGCTTGAAAAATAACAAAATAATAAAATGCAGAAGCACACAAAAAACATATGCTACCAAGCTGTCAGTATATCCTTTTAAATTGAGGCTTTTCCATTATAAGGATGCCAGAAAAAAATGGTGATGGAGTAATCTTCATTTGTATTCCATCCATGTACAAATTGATTCAGGGAAGAGTTTTAATATTTCATTGAATTATAGATAGAAATTGATACCTCTTCATTTAGAAAGTTGTCTGCCATCTCTGTAGCTGAATATGGATGGGAAATATGTGCCAGTGTAGCGGCATTTTTTTTGATCACAGCTATAATCCTGATTTAACTGCAATAGCTAATAGCAATTGCTGATAGCAAGAAAAAGGATTTCAGTGAGACATTAATTATTTTGCCTGGTGGATGTAGCACATTATCTCCCAGATTCAACTCTGATCTGCAGTCTGTAAATATCAACCCTTGTATTTAGTTCAATTTAGAGCTCTTAGAGGTCAAGCCCTGCTCTTCATTGACCGAGAAGTCAAGGACAGTGTTGTGGATGAGCCAAACTATTATTAATCATGTCATGCACTTTAAGAGATTCTGTTGGTGTTGCTTGCTTACCCTAACTGTATTTCATAAGCAATCGCATAGGATATGCCTTGGGAGAAAGGGAAAAAGAAGGCTGAGGCAGTAAAAGGAAGTATGCAGCTCACTTAGTGAACCAGAGATTTAAAGCAACCTGTGCAACTCCATCCATCGCAAGCGTGCTACCTTATCCAGAGAATTCAAGCTCTGTGTGAGAAGGGGTGACCTGATTGGCTGGGGTATTTGAACTTCTCTGTAGATAGGTAGGCTGTAGAAGACACCAGGAAAGCAGAGATATAAAAATAACCAAGGCTACGTCCAGTCTGGCAGCATAATTCTAAAAAATGCCTAATGGAAATATCTTGGTTTGAACTGGGGAAAAAGAAAGGACTTTCTGTGAGCCAGAAAAAACACTTCCCCCTGCCTGGAGGCAGTGTCTTTTGCATGTCTTGTAGGTGAAAGAGGAGGACACTGAAGTAATAACTGAATTCTTTATTGATTTCTTCTGCCAACAGAAATGACTGCAACCTCCAAAATCGGGAGAATTGCCAGGAAGGGAAAGAAAAAAATAATTAAAGCTCTAAAAATAGATCCACTCCTTTCAATTTCTATTAATCTTTTTGTTGGCTGGTGCTATACATTACATATGTAGGTAAGGAGTATGTTTTCCCTTGTCTTCACAGTTGTTTTACTAATATTCTGAGAGGTGCAGACTCCTTTGGAGAGGCTCCCTTTAAAGATGCATTCTGAGAAAATGACTAGAACTGTGAAATTCCAGACAGTTTCGAAGAGATACTTGCAGGAACATTTGAAAGAAAACGCCTTGTGGCTCTGAAACTCCCTATTTTGAAAATGCTGGAGCCTGGAGAGGTTTTCTAGAATAGCAGTACTGTGTTTCCACAGGTGCAACTGAGTAGTCCTAAGCAATCAGATGCTTAGCAGTATTTTAAAGAGTGCATAGAATCATAGAATAGTTAGGGTTGGAAAGGACCTTAAGATCATCTAGTTCCAACCCCCCTGCCATGGGCAGG
>JANRGW010044775.1:0-21496 GCA_024733675.1 Psilopsiagon aymara
ATACAGGAGGTGCTCCAGTCCCATGATCATCCTTGTGGCCCTCCTCTGGACTTGTTCCGACAGTTCCATGTCCTTTTTATGTTGGGGACACCAGAACTGCACACAATACTCCAAGTGAGGTCTCAAAAGAGCAGAGTAGAGGGGCAGGATCACCTCCTTCGACCTGCTGGTCACGCTCCTTTTGATGCAGCCCAGGATATGGTTGGCTTTCTGGACTGCGAGTGCACACTGATGACTTTTGTTAAGTTTCTCATCAACCAATACCCTCAAGTCCTTCTCTGCAGGGCAGAGGACTAAGAAATTAATTTTTTTTAATTATGAAAAAATTAAGTCTCCTTTCTCAGCAGCATGTTCCCTCTTTTTCAGCTTTTTCCTACTCATGATTTTAATGCCTTGCAAGAAAGGGAGAAGAAAGCTAACTAGGCAACGGTTAACTTCTTCCACACCAGACCATCCAACACTTTGCAAAGAATCAAGAGAGTTGTAAAACTTTCATCAAAAGGCAAAGAAACTTCACAACACATATGGTAGGCCAAGAAGAGAACTCTCATCAGTTTATCATTTTTAAGAAACGAATTGCACAAGTATTGTGCAACAAGACTGCACAAGTATTTTAGTTACATCAGATAATCTGAGATCCACACATTACTAATCACAATACTGCAATGACAATTTCTAAGCTTAAATGTCTGTTCTTAAAGTACAGCTGCATTCAGCACTCTGGGTGTTTTGTAAAGCAAAACCCAGTATTTAAATCTATCTTGTAATGAAGTGACACTAACAAAACCAGTCTTTTTCTATAATATGCCCCAGCCCATTTTTTTCACCTTTTACTTCTGTTATATGATGTATGTACTGTTTAACATCTGCACACTTCAGCAGCATCAGGCAGTTAGGATAGTCTGAGTCTAGCACAACTTGATTGAGTGGCTGAAACTTTCCTTGTTGCTGAAAATACATCAAAGGGATTATAAAGCGTTATTACAATGTTAAGACACATATACACACTACACTTATATAGAAATACATAAGCATGCAATGGCCATGGCATTAAAAAGGATTTAAAGAAGATCGTATTTTGAATGGTAACACATGACAGCCAGAAACTGATTACAAAGCAAGCTATAAATATTTATTTCAAACCAGTAAATACCTGCAGAATGCTGAACTCTTCAGCGACTGCACTTAAAAGACCAAATTTAAAACAACATGGGGAGAAACTAATGTGAAGTACAGTGATATTTTTCGGAAGATGACACAAGACACAGTAGTCAGTGTGTGCCAATAGCATTTTAGATCAAAACCTGTTGGATTAAATCCAGCATCAAAACTTCCATTCAAATTTTGCTTTTCCTTCCATAAAGATAATTCTCAAAGGAGCAGGGCAGCTTCTGGAACACAGTATTAACCTTTCACCTCTGCAAAGTCAATTCCAGTTTGGCCAGATTATGTATATAAAGTGATTTTGGCACAACTTAAATAGCCCCACACATGACAGAATCATCAAACAAATTTTGCTGTTGCCAAACAATGCATAATCATTCAGCACTGTTTGGCACAACTGGCAGCCGTCCCTTTGGAAACATCCTTTAGCGCATCAGTACAAAGACTCAGTGAGCTCTCCATCCTTAGAGAGTACATGGTCTCAGGAGCCAAAGCTGAAGTCATTATACTGGTCAGTGTGAAAAAAAACCACCTGGGTATACTGCTTTCACTATTAATTAATCCTCCTGCTGGACAGTCAGAGGCTTAATAAAAGTAATCATCCATTGTTAAATCACAATAAAAACAAGCAAAGAACCCCAAACAAACTAACAACAACAGCAACAGAAAAAGAACCAAAAAGCAAAACCCAAAACACAACAGAAAGTATTTCAAGATTTTTTTCCCCTGAAAAAGAAAAGACACAATAACAATGGCAAAAAGAATATTGTATGATGCAGAAATAAAGCTGGAATAGACTGTTTCCTATAGATAACTTACCTGCACAAACCTGCTTGTGTCCCAAAACAAGACAGCCACATTTACATTGTGAAGTAGAAGAGATACTAAGCCAAGAAAGCCTGCTGGATAGGAGATGGCTCTGCTCAAAAGACACATTAAGAACCCTTCATCACACTACCAAAACCAAAGAATGGTTGCAAACGATGATCCTAACACTCCCAGTGGGTACTTTGACACCCATTAGTTCAAGCCAAGTGACTGCTGCATTCAAGCTGGTCCTGCATGAAGTATCTGCAACACAATCCTCAAGATTTCCCTTTACTAAAAAATAGGCTACCTTTGGCAGGGCACTGCAGGAATGCATTTGCCCTGATTTAAGACTCAGAACAGCTCTATGGCATTTATCTGGCATCAAGGCTGGCCTAGAAAACCTAGAAAACAATGTACCAAGAAAGTAAAGGCCACTACATGATGCTTCCCAGGCACAGAAACAGCGGCAGTTGCTGTTCTTTACTCAGACTACCTCAACACTTTACCACATAGAGGACATTTACTGTTTCCCTAATTTAGGGCTTGGTATAAAGCTTTAAATGGACGCCGAATTTGAAGACAGCAGAGCACCTAGAGAATGAGCTGAACTATTCCTGGTGAAATGACTTCTTCTGATAGGCCATCCTGAAGAAGGAACAGACCATAGAAAAGCAGAAATATATTTGCAAATCCTATGCCATAAATCATTTAAAAATAATGACAGAACAATAGGTTACTATTACAAATGTGCAGCAGGACTTTTATTTCTTCACCATATAAAAATTTTCTCCTGCATCTGCCACTTGCAGTCTAAAGCACAAAACAACAAACAACCTCATAGGAAATGCTATTAGAGCAAAAAACACTTAGGATGCATAGAGTGAATTTACTGCCTCCATGAAAAAGAAAAAAAAAACAAGGATCAACATTCACGTTTTATTTTATGTCCTTTTTACCACTGGCAGATTACAAGCAACAAATCAATAACTTTGCCTATGCCTTTTGATAAACTTCAGAAACTTAAAGAGGTTTTGCCATACCCATGATAAATCCAATTAAGCGTTTTATCAATTATACAACTTTTGGACACTTGAGCATCCTGTTGCTGACACAGCATCTCTAAAAATACTGCTTCTGAGAAGGCAGTGTTTCTTTTTGAGTTCAAACTGTCACAGAAATGTTTCTTCTTTATCTCCATAGCATCCAAGTTCTTTCTTTTCCCCTTCTTTCCCACAATGACTCATCTATTGATGCCTACGAAAGGGCACTGGTTTGTTTTACTCTGATGACATCTCATAATTTAGACTTCAGTAGTTCTGGGATAGGCTCTCACAAAAGGGCAAACGAGATTCTCTGTTTCTCTTTAAAAGAAGATGATTAGAATTTGCTGATACTGGAAGCTGACTCCTGGAATATACTGACAAAAATACTTCATGCAAATAAAAAAAAATTCTAGGGTGGGTATCTCCGCTTTAAATGCAAATTAAATTTCCATTATTATGGAAACCCCTCTTTGTAAAATTAACACAACTTCTGCAGAAGATGAAAACAGAAATAATGTTTTCTCCTAAGAATTCCAGTGAAAAAACAAAGCAGGCTTACCTCCTTGTCTGCCTTTATGAGGTAGTAAAGTATCAGAAATAAGGGGTCCATCGGTGTAACAAACAGCAGGCGCCCATCTAAGTGACAGATACGTAAGAGTAAGCTTAGTACCAAAAAGCTTAATATATTCTCTTTTTCTTTTTCAATGTTTTCCGGGAGTGTGGACAAGAAGAGGAGATTTTGCTGGGTTTTTTTAGTACTACAGTATTTTAATAAATGAGCAGGAAAACAGTCTTTGTGATTTTATACTAAAAATACAGAGAGAACTCAATTCTCAAACCTGCCAAACTAAAACACAAGCTCCACTACAGGTCTCCTGGCTTCAAGCACTCTCAATTTTGCGTTTTTCTTGACTATATTAAAACCAGCACAATTAAAGCTGCCCTCTATTGGGAGATCTGCGTGTAACAGAAACTTGGTTTTAGATACCAGATATATACAGTATACTCCACCTCAAACACTGGGCAAGGCAACACTGTGATGGCTGAAAAGGTAAGCAGGGCAAGAAAAAATTTCAAGAGCTACTTAAGTTAGATATGCCTCTCTTCTGTATGGGGGGGAATCAGCATGCAGTCTCCTAATAGAACAAAATAAATAAACCAGAAAATATGTCTCAGTATGTTGTATTCAAAGTTACACACAAAGGAAGAAGTTGGTTTCTCATTGAAACAGACACCTCGGCCCATCTGGATCTCACTGTAGGACAATGGCATAGCCAGGCTTTTTGTATAATTGTAGATAACTGGAAACAATGTAACATTAAGGAAGTTCACTAATAAGACCAAATAATTGATGACAATTTGACATTAATTAGCAAACCAAAAGCAAGTAAATGTAATTTTTCTTTTGTTTTAAATCACACGGTTAAGATAATTAAAGAAAATTAAATTCCCTTGCAATAGCCCCAAAACTAACAAAAGATAGAGCAGCAAGAACATGGTCTAGACAAAGCTAACACCTGCATTGCTAAGATGACACACTCCATGAGGCAAAGCAAGCATCAGGACTGCTTACAGAAACACCAGCCGCTTTCTCAAAGCTTTCACTGTACTGCTTTCCACTGTACCTTTAGGAAGAGGTATTTTTATTTGTTCTAAAGAGTTCCGACTCACTATCGGTGTACAAAGACCTCTGGTCTTCTCTGCACACAAGACAACTTGCAAACACTCAGTTTTTTTGTGTAGTTCTTCCCCTGTTTCAGAGATGCAGCAGCCTAACATTCAGGAACAATTTCTCCCTCCCTATATCTTTTAAAAGAAACTGTGGTGACGATTCCTTAAGGCAGTTGTTTCCCAAGGGCCAAAATAGAGGTTAGAAAGGGAGGGGGAGAATACAATGTGGACATAATTGGGAGCAGGGAGCAGACCCAGTCTTTTGGCTCACACCCAGATGGTGCAAAGAAAAGCTCACAGACATATCACTTGCATTGCTATATGCGCCTGCAGAGGATGTTTAAAAGTTAACACACGCTTTGGGATATTACGGTTAAAGAAGGCATATGTCTGGTGAGGTTGCTTTTATTTATTACTAAAAATGGTTCTAGTTAAAAAGGAAAAAATAAATTCACTTTCATCTCCTGAGTTAATATTTATTGCTTGGTCTATGGACATGCTGTCAGCGAAACACTATTGCAATGGCATCCTTACTGATAAAGGGTTGTTAAAACTGCCACAAACAGTTACACAAGTTTCCTCCTCATTTTCAGAAAGGCAAGGCAGCATCAGAGAATGACTAGGATGTTATAAAAGAGCTCACTTCAGACCAAACACTGAAATAGTACCTTCAAACAGCAAACCTATCTTGAGATACCAGCACTCACGCAGCGGATTACAGAGGTAACTAACAGAAAACAAGACCCTACATTCGAACGATTGGAGCAGTAACACACCACTCAGTTTAGAGCTAAGGCCCTCCAGCCCTTTTTCTCCCCCTGCAGGATAACACATATTTTACTTACAGAGAGGACTTTCTGGTGTGACTGACAAGGCAAGCTAACTTCAGTTTAAATATAATTGACCTCTCCTCCGCCCCAAAGACAAATGAACATCTGTCTAATTGAGGCTGCCAAAGGCAGCCTTTTAAAGAGAGACCACAAAACCCCCAACCCTGGTTAAATCCAGATGGCAAATGAGTGTGTCAGAAGGTGGGGATGTGATGCAGCATGCCTCAAACATCTAGGAAAAACACCTGTAAATTTACTAGAAGAGAGAGGAAAAGCCTGTGCATGAACATTAGTTACAGTTGGGGGAAGGATACATTATATTTCTCACCTTGTTGAACAGTCTGACCTATAAACCAGGAACGATTTTCCTCATGAAAAGCTTTTACTTCAAACAGCTGCTGTGCACCACTATTGAATAAGTAAAGAGTTGCTTCCCCTGTTGAAAAGAAATCTGGTTTGTGTTTGTAAGCTTTCACAAAAATCAAAAGAATACCCAGTATGTCTGAAGAATGTGCCTTATATACATACAGACACACAAACATACACACATTCTATATAAACTCACTACAAAGAAAGCTCAAAGAAAACTATTATATACAGATGTTCATTTACCAGTTTTATAAACCAAACTGAATTTGAATCAATAAATAAGATGTGTGAATAGTTCATCTTACAACACAAGGTCTTTGATCCAAACCCAAATCAAAATCACTCAAGAAATCAGCTTTTGTCTCTGTACTGAAGGGGAAAGGTAGAAAACAAGAAAATACTTGCTCCCTCCATTATGTTTGTCTTCAAGATATCAGACTCTGGGTTAGGGGAACAAAAGCCTCAAACATTAAAGTGGCAATTTTAAATATAATTTTAAATCTGGAGAGCGTATCAAATGGCTCAGTATGGGTAGACAAATAAGGTGAACAACGAAGCTAAAAAGTTGCTTCAAAATGGCCATCAGAATCTTGATACTTTGGAAAGCAAAGCTTTATTTTAGGCCACTCTATAGCACAGCTCTGCCATTTCACATTAGTTCTGGGTTATAATAAAAAGGGTGACAAATATGTTGTGAACAGGATTGTATTTTCTGTATTTAAACCAGACAGCTGCCGGAACTACAGAAGGGGCCACTGAAATTTGGTCAGCCAAGTCTGTGGCTGGATTGGTCCTGCCTTGGTTGCCAATCCAACTTCAAGAACAACTACAACATGGCAGTCCTGCTCAAAACACATAAACTGCAAAGCTGCACTGACTCGCTAGCTCTAAAATGTCTCAGTGTAAGCCCCTGCAAGCTGACGCCAGCACTGCTGTTCTCAGTCTACAGAGATCCCCAAGGGTGGAGGGATGTCAGCTAAACCGGGCAAACACATTTCTTCCCCAAAATGACTGATAATGCTTTTTTTCCCCTTTAGCCAGAAGACTGACCAGATGTTTAACCTCACCTAAGGAGATAATTTTAAGTTCTCTTTTTTCTTTTACTTCTCTCTTTTAGTTCTAATTTTTCTTTTGGGGAGGAAAGAAGTGAGAACTAGATAAGAGGGTGATCACTGATTTCAATCATTACCACATGCTTCTCAGCAAGGGTCTAAACCATAGTTTGATCAGTACCAGACATCAAACTACTCAAAGAAGTGCTCACTGTACAAGTTAAGGCTCCTACCAGTGAGCACACTAGACAAATGCAGCGATGAGCTACAAAATTTTAGGAAAGGGACTAATATTGCCTAACTCTAGCTACTTAATTTACTTTCTTTTGTTAAAAGGACAGTCACCACAGGTTCCCGGCAGTGTCATAAGACAGAAACTCCAGGGGATGGAGAGAGAATCTAGGCAGCTTTGCTCAGAACTTTACCACTTCAGTGAGTTGCCTAAGTTTTGTGGTATTGTTATTTCCTTTCTTGTAGTTCAGCACTCTCAAAAACGCATCTCGTGGTACTTCTGAACTGCAAGCTAAACCCTAGTTTATAGTATTTGAAAGGGACAGAAATTTTGTCCTTGTTACCTGTCCAAAAAAGGGACCATGCATACTTTATAAAGCATGAACCCCACTTTAAGTGGTTCACATGAATTCTTCTGTGCTGAGTCCTTCAGTGCGCATTTATACAATATCTGATATCAACAATTCATCTGTTAGACCCAAACGTAAGGAAAATACATTACTAGGGTGTTCTCAGTCCTTCCATTTTCAGACCCTAGTTATAATGGTCTACATAACTGAAAGTTTTTGCAGGTCTATGAATAAGCTCCTGTAAATTCTAAAGGAACACACCCAGACAATTATACCTTAAGTTTTCCCCAGAAACCTTTCCCAAGATCTCTGATTCCACAAGGTAAATAGATCTCTTCTTCCACAGAGAAAAGCAAATTAATATCCATGCTTTTAAAAACACAGATTAGAAAGCCAATATAACACAGCAGGTGGAAAATATCTGTGGCTATATATTCCCACTGCAAATCTAAGCATTCAAAAAGCAGGTATCATGATGAATAAGTGAGTTCACATTTTATATCTATTGTTTTAAATAATTTTCCTCTTTCAAGAACAAGTAGCAGTTATTATATTGAAACATTAAAATGTACCCGAAGACTTTAGTTAAACATATATAAATAGAAGCAGCTAATTTCAAAACAGAACCATACAACTTATGTCTACAGAAAACAAATGAGCTTATGAAAAGGAAATAAATCAAACACATTAAAAGTGTTTTTCAAACAAAATATTTTAACCCTAACAAAGGCTTACTGCAAGTTTCTGTTGCAATGCCTCGTACTCCAATTATTACATTATTCAGTAATAACGAATCCTTGACAAAAAGGACAATTTGTCTAGCAGAAAATAGCTGAGGGATGGTAGTGTCATTATATTGTCTACATTTTCTGGTCTTTCCAATGTATTTTGAATTCAAAGTGTCTCATCATCTATTAGCAAGAAAAGAGACACCACCACTTGGAGGAGGGCAAGAAGAAAATTTGATTTTAAAATGAAAAGACTCAAAAAGCGTGCTAAGTATAACTGAATCAGATCTTGTAACTCTGCCTATTTATTTTATAGCATAGGATGATGCTATAAAGCCTAAATTTGGATTAAAAAAAAGCCCAGGCTTAACACCCAACACTGTAAGCTCCCCAAAACTAATGCACTTAAAAACAGAACTTACATTACACCTCTTTCTTTGTGCTGCCAATATTCATGATAAATAAACAGTTCAACCAGTTGAAATTATAAAAGAAAACATCCTAAATGTTTGCACAGCGTTAACTATCTGGCATCGCCAGCAGTGTTTTTGGCGCGTAAGACATATACTATCATCATTATTTCAGCTTGAAAAATATGAATCTTTTGGTGGTGGAGGGAATCAACCAGAACATTAACAGGTTCATGTCACAATTGCAAAACTTGCCTGTGCTTGGATTGCGCAGCTTTGTAAACAATGGTTCGCTGTCAGGTGTCTCAGGAAAGTCAGTAGCAGCCTCTGTAGGGGGAGAGGAAAAAGTTATGACCTCACAAATGAAGAAGTATTTCATGTTCTGCTATGTTTCTCCAAGGCATTCAGTATCACCTGGACTGACACTTTTTTGAAAACTCATGTATTTTCTGCCTGAAAGTTACAAGCTTCAGCCCAAATTCATTCTACCTGATCAAGACACCTAAATTATGATTCCAGACTTCCTGGCACTCTCTATCTGCCACAGGAAAGATATGCACCTGGGGATGATTTAGATTTTGAAAACCATTTCCCCCTAGAGAGCCTCAGGCAAGAGAGGCCCCAAGTTTGACATCTCAGTTAAGTGAGATGAACTGATATGTTGCCCTGTTTAGTCACAAAGACAATGGGAATGCTTTGGTAAGTTAGGCCAAGCACAGCATGGACACTAAAAAGTTAAAAGTGCAAAAGGTAAAATATTAATGTGAAGAAACAGTGTTCCTCTAAAGCTTTCAAGAAGCCCTATTATTCAGGAATACGGGTCAGGAATTGTCTGAGTGGTTGTTACTAAATATGCACACTTGCTTATCTGTTATATATAATCCTGAAAAATAAAGAGTGCATTTAATTCCCTCCAGAGGAAAAAGAAGCCGAGGAAATACAGCACCTCTGGCTTAAGCCTCTGACAGTTGTTCTCCTTTCTGTGTCTTTAAGCAACAACAAAAAAAAAACAAACCCAAAAAACCCCCCAAAAACCCCAAACAACCCGACAAAAAACAGAACCACGAAGTACTATTTCCCTGTGAAAATAAAAAAAACAAATACAAGCTAGAAAGGAAACAGCTCCCACACGGATGCTGAGTCAAGTCTGAGAAAACATCTATAAGGATCCCCAGTTAATTATATTCTGTCCAAGTTCTCTTTTAGGGGAATTCTAACTTATATTTATGAAAACAACTTCCCACATCTGAATGAAGAGCAACATGACAGCATCATCCTTCTTAGCTTGCATGCTGCCAGTTCTGTCCCAGTTCCTTTCATACAGGCATTCATCAGAGCAAGGAAAATTACTAAAGCACTTCACATATATAACCAGCATCCAGACCTCAGAGAATGGACTGACAGAGATCAGACTGATATTTGCTCCTGAGGAAAGCAGAGAGGGGTGGATGAGGTGAGATACACAGCTATTCACAAGGGAAGCCGTTGGAAGGAACAGAAGTGCCACATCGTCATCCTTCACCTTTCAACAGCATCCAGGAGGTTTGTGGAGAGGGAGAGCACAGTTCTTGTCTATGGAAAACAGGGAAGTAGGAACTTCAAATACACCAAAAATAGGTGTCCTCTACTCTGGCTGAAAGCCTTTCCCCAGCACACATGGAAAGGGCAGGTGAACCTCTCACAGGCTGTTCACTGGCACCTTGGTGGCAAAAAAAATTAAAGCCCTAAATAAACCTCATCTTTCACATCCACTCCTGGTTATTCAGTTGTGCCATAAACGGAAATCTCCCAGATAAAGACATAAGCAGGGCTTAAAAAGCAAGTGTGCTTTGTGATAAAGTGTTAGAGGATAATAGTTCTCAGAGAGATTTGGAGAATTTACAGTCATTTTCTTCCCCTGAATTTTTAGCAGAGTCTTCAGGTGGCTTGAAAAAGTGCTTAAAAAAGTTTCAATATAAGTTGAGGGGTTTTAATGGAAAAAGTCCGTATTTGCTAACCAGACTTGCTTCATATGCTGATACATAAACACACACGGTTGTCAGGCTACATTTAACCCTGGCAAAGGCTAACTTCAAATTTCTAGAGCTGTGTATATTTCAATTCTTGACCACAGTTTAACATTAGTTTATTTTTTGTTATGTTTTAAAACACTACCGTGATTAATGACAGTGAAAGAAACACACTGCATGTGCTTACTTTGATGTGTTTCACACGAACATGTTAAAATATACACACTAAATGTGAGTTTCAAAATTTAAAACAAAAAAAAAAAAACCCAAAGGAACTTCTAGTGCACACTTGCTCTGCTTTCTTCATGCATGGATTTATGAACACCCAGAATGAGTCCAGCTGAGCCCTACATTGCATCTTGTATAATGCGAACAATTAAGTAGACAATCCTTCCTAATGTAGCTGGTTTTAATGAAGTTCACATCTTTATTTAGCTGATCTGCTCTTTTCCTAATTTTCTAGTAACACACTGGATTTATCTATCTCTGCTAAGCCTGGCAGACAACTGCACACAGGGAGCACTCACTGTAACAAACCCAAGGGATACAGTGTCCCATCTCTTCCTCATCAATCCTCTGTCTTCCCAGCCCAGACAACCGCCCTCCAGCACCAAGGCCTGCCCCATGCTAGCCCAGTCTCAGTATCTTCAGCTCTGTCCCTTTGTATACGTAGCCTGGCCCTGCAGCTGCCTTAGGTCAGCCAGCAGCAACTCCTCACATGAAGAGGAGTACAGCTCTGCCCATTTAGTTCTTTGCTCCTCCTCAAGCACCATGGTGTTCATCACTGCACAGAGGACAACAGCGACCATATCTTAATGAAAAGTCTGAGTTGCAGCCTTCAGTCCCAGTACCTCCTGCTGACAGGATCATAGTATATGTCACATTCACCACACAGCCACCACAATATGTGATTTACCAGACGGGGCACACACACACAAGAAGTGGACGAAGGCAAAAGTGGTCTCTGAGTTTCTTTCACCTTCACTTCCCTCAAAATGTAGGCAATACTTCACTACATTTCCAGGAGCATCTGAAGTATATTTTTGTTACAGATTGGCTGTACTAGATGTCAAGCTCTCAGATAAAGAGAGGCAACTAGGAGAATGCCTGCTTGGAAAACTGGATGCAATATTAACATGGCCTTAAGGGCAAAGAAGGCCCTAATTATCTGAATTTAAACACTTCATGACTAGAAAAAAACTGCACAAGGGATTTTTGAAGTTAGGTGTCCAAACCTAACTTGTGTGTGCTCTAGGCTTTAGTCAGGAAAGGTAACTGGATTTCTTTAATATCATTACATTTATCAGACCCTATATTTGGGCAAGGATCTCTCCTGGCTAAGTAAATACAGACTTCTTCAAAAGCAGTACTGTAGCAGTTTTTTTTAGCAAAACTAAGAGTTAAACTACCAAATGTCTTGCAGCTTACAGCTACAGGTTACTTACAATGAGTACAGGTTAGCTTATTAACAGATGTGCTAGTATGGTATGCTATTATCCTAGGAAAACGTTCACTACAAGGATACAAAAACTGACACAGGGGTACAGAGAGGCTCAATTAATTCTGTCCCAAGAAGGCACCTCAATTTGCAAGCCATCCTCTAAACTCTCAGGGAAGAGAGTTGACAGACACTTCCAGGGGGCACCTGGAACCCACCTAAATCCTAAGCCCTCCTGTATCACTCCCAGCAGGTACATGCCTCTATCTCCATTGAACTAACACACACCTCCAGCAAGACAGAATGAATCCACACATAGTACCACTGCGGCTGTACCAGAACAAAAAGTTCTGAGGACAATTAAATGCCAACACTGGCCTGATAAGTATGTCTACTTGCTTTAGTCTACCGTTCATTTACTGCTAACCAAATCAAACAAACTCCATCTAAAAATGTAGGTGATACATCCATGAGTTTTATCGGACTCTATAGACAGAACCTCAGAATCCTGAAGCTGAGCGAAAGAGACTATAAAAGCTTAAACAGAGCTTTCCATTACACAAAAGGAGAAAAGACTATCGTATTTCGTGGAGGTAAGACATACAGCCAGGCAAATTCTATAAAATATATAAACAGAACAAAGTGAAAATGAACCAGCTGTCAAAGGATTTCTGTCAATAATTACTTCCACAAAGGATAGATATGAGGCACTAATGAATCTGTCTATTTAACAAAATCGTTAGCTGGTACAGCAATATGAATAAACTGGAAAAGAACATAAAACTCCCACTAAGATCCATGAAACTGTTATGGATGATACAAAGACTATTCATGTGTTTTGGTGGGGTTTTTTTGGGGGGTTGGTTTGGGGTTTTTTTAATTGCTTATAGAATACTAGATATAACAGACTAATATCAAGTTATATGGAATTCTCATGCAAAAAGCTGCCAGCCAAGCAAGCAAAAAGGCTGTAAATATCTGTCAATTGCGTAAGAGGAAAAAACCCTTTGAGAGCACAAATTTCCCTACCACCATCGCCCTGCAAAAAACAGGATTATTTAAAAGTCTGGAAATATAAAGTTAAGTTTTCATTTAAAAACAGATATTAAACCATACGTCACCTACACAAGTCTTTTCCATTCCCTTCTTAACTTCCAACCATGCACGAAAGGTGTGTCAGAGACATTATGATGGAGCCCACTAAATAGACATTTTATGAACGACTTAAACTCTGTAGCCTAAGGGTAAGATACGCTAAATCAAATAATCATTTTATTTAGGTTCTTTTTAGAATCGGTCAACCGTGAAGTAAATGGTTTTAACTCAGTGCCTGTGTCCTCTGTCCTGCAGCATGCCCTTAAAGAAGTCCAGTGAAAATTAATAAATCCAGTACTTTGTAGCACCCAAACTTCTGAAAACTTTTGTAAGCTAAAAGGTTATTAACTATTAGCATAATTGATGAATTCAGCTATGCACAAACTGAGGGTACTCTTTCATGAATGGCTTCAAACAACCAAAGATCACAGTCCATTGAAAAGCTCAGTCCGGAGGTCCCAACCTCTGTTCACTCCTCTGTTTTACAACCCCGCTCCTTTCTTTCCATTAAAGCTAGCAATCTCATGGCCACATAGCAAGTTAGCTCAGCAAACTGATCCAGCTAAGAAATAACCAGTCACAAAAAAAGTATTAATTTTCACCCAGATCAGTAAGCTCTTCTCACTCACCATAGGGTTACATGATCACTGGAACAAAGCGACAGAACCCATGGCAGAAGCAGATGACATAGAATGTAACCTACTCTGTATGTGATGCTCGGGTCTTTGACCAGTGTAAGCTAATTAGAAAACTAGACTATATGTGACTTTACAGAGGTAAGAAATCAAGAGATGAACTACGAGACTACATTATTACTTCCTCAGCTCACAATACTCTCAGGGGGGTACTCTCAGGCACACAGCAAAATTCACCTCTGCAAACAGCCTCTTTTGCAGATACTTATACATAAGATATGGCTTTGCACTTGTACACACTTGATTTTTGGAAATGCCTTCTTGGTTGCTACTCATTTATGTTAACTTGATGATACCTGACCACCTTATCCTCTCCTTGACCATACCTATTACTAGCTCCAGTAAGAGGACTTTTGCCACACCTGTTGTAAAAGATAAGACTGGTTACCAGATAGACTGGTAATCCCAGTATTTACTATCTGGTACCCTACGAAAGTAACATGTAATGTGACATACTTTATACCCCTTTAAGTCTTTCTGGCTCCCATTTTATCTGAAAATCCAATAATAAAACATAATGATGCTAGTGCTGAAAATGACACTGTTTTCTATCTTGAACAAAACTTCACATGGAAATGCTACTAAATGGTTTAAACGGTCCTTTGCTCCAGTAACTGCTACACAATACAGCTAAATATTAAGGATTCTGCCTGAGAGCATCTTTCAGCTTCCCGTTATGCTGGCATAGTCTACTCCTTAGGCCAAAAAACATGTTCATGGACTCACTGGCAGCAATGGACCATACTAATTCATCTGTTACTGAAATCTTGATGCTAGGCAGAACATGTAGGACTTTGAGCTTAATAAAGGAGAGATCAATCTTGAGAAGCTCAAGAACAGGTTATCACTTGAAAGGATAAAAACTTCAGACTTCCCTTCTCAACATTTATAGGGTCAACACTGGTGCAGATGTATTACTACCTGAATCAGCCCTATTCCCATGTGCAGAGAGGCCTAAATTGGCATAAGTTGGTCTCTTCCAAGCCAGATGGCAGAAAACAGAAGTAGGAGATGGTGTTACACATTAAAACATCTCTTTTCAGGTATTTTGTTTGCTATGCTTCCTTCTGGCTCCTTAGTTTGCCAGTTTTATCTGCTTTATACACAGCTGAGCTCAGTATGCCTTTTAAGAGACGACATACAAGAAATGGCGCAAATTACCTGCAGGCAAAAGGCTTTGTTCAGGAGATGCAAATGCCAATTTAGGGGGAGGTTAAGTAAAATATGCCCATGGAGTCCTAACTTCTGAAAGAAGCGTACTCACATTCACCTTATTAAAAAGATACAAAAACATGTGCGCATATTTTATATAGTATTTCTAATATTTTAAGTCAGCCATTAAAAAACATACGCATTTGTTTATTGTAAACATTACTTCCAAGTTCTTTATCTAATTTATTCTGGAAATATTTATATTATTAATGTTCAAGTATCCTGCTCAATTTTGACATTCTTACAACTCCGAATCAAGCTCCCTAACAGTCCAGCAGTGTGGTCTCTTTGATAGCAGCTAAACTGAACTGGCTTTTAAGTGCTAAATAAAAGCATGCATCAAGGCTTTAAAGGCAAGGTATGAGAATTGAAAAAAAAATAAATACAAAACCTGCCTAATTTTAAAGCAAAACACTTTCACGCATTAGGTATTCCACTACTTCTTTTGCTATGACATCTTCTCTCAATATGACCCAAAATTTTCAAGTCAAATGTTTCCTCTGTTGTTCCACAGAGACAAAAGTTCCTTAATCTCATCTGAAAGAATGAAGGATTAATTTCATGTGTGCTAATGCCCTATGGTTTGGCATCACAGTCCATTTATTTCTGCCTCCATCTGACTTTTGGCACACATGAGATTTGCTCAAACAACTTGCCAAGTCTAATGTGAAGCTGTTCCTTTTATTTTTAAATAAGTAATTCCTAAAAATAATAGGATTGTTAATTTCCTTCCCCCCTTGCAGTCCTTCCAGTGGTATTCATATGGCAGTTCCCATAAAATAATAAAAAAGCTAATCAATTTACTGTTGAAGAAAACAGCAGACTGAAAATATGTAGTAAATTAAACTTGCCTAGTTTACAAAAATAAAGGTTGAAAATAATTTTCAGCTTGCAGCTAATCTCTACTTCTTTTCCTAATAAAGACAAACTCGGACCAAATTAAATACAGCAGCCTTAACTTAGGTGAAGAGTAGAACACCAGGCTTAGAAAAGTGCTTTCAATTCCTGACCTCTTTGCTAAAACCAGTGAAGGATATAAGTAATTTCAGTTCTGACATAACACCTATCCCTGAGAAAGTGTACTGAAAAGAGACTGCCCTTCACACCCATCCTGTTAAGCAGCTAGTGCCATTTTGGTTGCTATTTGCAAGACCAGTTTGAAGCCATTATGTAAGAACATGTATTTGTTATACAGACCCCAGATAAGATCTAAGTCACATAGAGCAGCTTTACCTAAGCATCCAAGGGTCTTTCAGAGCCCTGCCTTTAGAACCCTACTTTAGAACCCTAATTAAGTGGGGTATTTCTGTCTAGAAAAAAATTTCTAGTGTTTGTGATTTTCAGAAAAAATATTAAAAAAAGTAGTTCCATGGCCCCAGCTCACAAAGCAAGTAGACATCTCCTACACGAACATAAAAAATATAAACCTCACTGGTTCACATAGTAGGATTAAAAAAAAATGCACATGAATATTCCAGAAACACAGACAGAATTGCCTCTAGTAAAGCACACCATCAGCATCTTTCTAGCTGTGAGATGGCCAGGTTTTAATCCACAGGAGCTACCTTGCTTCCCTTGTACCTGTTCAGTAGCTAGACCAACGCAACAGGAAGCCTGCAGAGGAAGCTCTACATCCTCAAGGATAAAGGGGGCTTGGATACATGGGTAATGTAACATTCCTGATTATCCAACCACTACAAGAAATGCAGAAAAGCACAATCTGGAAAATCAGCCATCCATCAATGAAGTCAGTGTGGGTCCTTCAGGACTTGTTAGCACTTTGGTGTCTCTGTGCCATGATTCCTCCAGAACTCCAGATTCGGGAGGTCTTCTTAACCATCGACGTCAACTACCTTGCACAAAGCAAGTTCAGATCCGGGTTCCCAGCCAAGCTAATAAAATCCCCTGGAACGTGAAGCACAGCACAGAAACACCCAAGTGGGTCTGCACAGAGCCAGCTTGGGTCCATCAGGGCTTATTAGTTCAGACACTGTCTGAAAGCAGCTGCACTGCAAAGCTGGTCCTGGAAATAGCAGAGATGTGTGAACATGGCACAGCGCTTGAACTAATAAACTGTTAGTGCTGAGCTGAGTCTGCTCTAGGCCAAATCTGGTGCCTGTATATCCACAGCATAGTTAATCTGCAACTGGAGAAACTGCCCAAAGAATTGACTCTGTTTTGAGCCCGGCACGCACAGCTCTACTCCTACCCATACACCCAAGTTTTCAGTCCTCATCACCTTCCTCCATATGACCAATCGCTCCATCTACCCTCTTCCTGTTTGTTCATCATTTTGATTATTCATATTCACTTCTCAACATTCCTCTAAATGGCCACGGTAAGGCTGCACAATCCTGTCGCCATGGAAAAAAATAAGTAACAGCAGAAACACCATCACAAGAGCTCTCACCAGGACAAGGGCAGGCTACTATTCCTAAAGACAAAAAATGCTACTTCACCTGGACACAGTTTACCAGCCAGCCCAGATATGACTGTCTGAGGCTCTCCTTTCCTCTTCCTACTCAGACTTCCCTTGAGTGACTCTCGCGTGCCAAATAGCCTGAGTGCTTCAGCATGGTGAAGGGCTGGGAAGAGCAAAGACTGTCACCGGGCTGCTGGTAACAACAGTGAATGAGGAAAGAATGCCATAGGAGAGAATAACAAGGACTGCTGGAAATGAAGCACAGGCTGACTGACTGGCCTGCTGACTGAACACCAACTCTGCCTCTCAGCTCAGGTAACTCTGCTCACCCTTCCCACCTTCACCCACCTCTATAATCCATGAAAAATACCTACAGATCTGTATTGCATGTAGCTCTGTCCTATGACATAGGCATGAGATGGACACTAACAAAGTTTTACAGTACGAGAAATGTAATGACAGAGTTAATCACTTACAACAGAAAATGACAAGTCTGAATCTCCAGAACAGTTCAAGAGGGCCGAGACAGCATATATCATTCATAAAACAACTACTCCAGCTGCATTATTCCTCTAGCCATAATCATGTCTTCCACAAAGGAGAAGGCAGTTCTACCTGATTGAGGAGATTCCTTGTTTCTAAGCTGTTTCCAGAACACTAAAATAAATATAAGAATTACAAAATCAGAAACAAAATTGAAATTTAACTCCTCTGTCACCACATGTGTTCTAAACAGCAAGCAGCAATTTACTGACTAGGCAATATAACAAAGTGTATAAATATATACTGAAACAAGGAAACGAGTAATAAGTTTATAACCTTCAATACTAAATCAGATAAGCATACTCTGCTCAATTTCTATGGCAATTAGAAAATGAAATCTGCCTGCTTATTTTTAGCTGCTGTGTTTCAGACATCAATCCCATGTTGTCAGTTGTTCAAGTCCAAAAAAACCCCACAGAATCTCATCCTTCTCTTGCATATGCTTTTTATAGTTCTGTTTCTATGTTCACAAAACCAACAACACCGCAGTCAGAGACTTATGCAAAATCAGCAAAAACCAACATAATAACTAAGGAATCAGAGCAATACATGCATCATGGTTCTGAAGACCAGCCATAATTCTGCCTTGTTCTAGGAAGCTCCTGTTAAACCTCTAACAGTCTTAATGATTTAAAACTGCTGATACTTCAGCAAGCAAGCTGCGGTTCTCATTGTTTTACTTCTATACTTGTAACAGATCACATTCTTTTTCAGACTAAGACACTGAGCCTCTTTGTATAAGTAGTCACCTGTAAGGGCATGTAGTGACGTGACAAGGGGGAATGTATTTAAACTGCAAGAGGGTAAATTATAGATTAGATATCAGGAAAAAATTCTTCACTATGAGGGTGGTGAGATACCGGAACTGGTTGCCGGAAGAAGTTGTGGATGCTCCATCCCTGAAAGTGCTCAAGGCCAGGTTGGATGGGGCTTTGAGCAACCCAGTCTAGTGGATGGTGTCCCTGCCCATTCTATGATCTCCACCTATACAGAAACTTTTAAGATATCACACGCAAAGAGAGATGAATGGCATATATCCAAGTGGAGATGCTATTAGGTTGTGCAGGATAGTAGCAACTATTAACCATAAAAGCTGTTCTAGGAGGCAGACTACCCAGGTGAGTAGTTAAAACAAACCTAAGCTCTTGAAACCAAGGCCTTAAAACGTGTCTTTTTTACAAGAAAGGTTTTGTAGCTTCTTGCATAACATTAAAACACACCTTGCTCCTTCTTCCCACTATGCACAGGGTAACAGCCACATGTACAAGAAGATAAATACGCCATTGACAACTAGGAAGTGCTGGTAGACTTATTAACAAATGGTATTAAACACACATCTACAACCAGATCTTGCAATTATTACATATGTATGTAGCATAATGCTATGCAGTCTTATGAATATATGGATTGCCATATGAATAAAATTTGACATAGTCAAAGAGCATTTTTTATTATAAATCCAACTGCATCCATCTTCATTCACAAAAGTAATCGGATCTTCCTACCACGAATTCTGTTAAATAGCCAATGAAGAACTTCTGTGATCCATTCAACAAAGCAAAGAAACACAAAATTCTGAAAAGTGTCAGATATGAACTTTAAAATAATCTCTTTTCTGGAAAAAGTTAAACCCAACCAAAAATCATTAAAACCATTTCTTTCAGGCAGTCCTATTTATACGACTGGCAAGTTTCATCCACGTTGGAGTTCTGAAATTATCAGCCACAGAATCTTTTTAAAATCACTACGTGCTCGGAGGCTCTGCTAAGGCTTAATACACTTCCTTACAGGTCTGGAGCACTATATAAATTTTGTGAGAGCTGTCCTGGCATAATTTGTAATACAAACTGTCTGGCTTCATGAAAGTTACAAGCTCTGGCTCCAATCCTGCAAACACTTACTGAAGAATTCAACTTACTGCAGAGAACTGACTACTCATGCATAAGTTAAACGTATTTGTAAATATTTGTACAGTATGGACATCTGTTGGCACAGCCAGTCATCTGATACAAGATTCGCCATTAAATCCTAGCCTGCAGAGAGGCAATATTAAAAAAGGGAATCTCTCATGTATAAATTCCTTCTTTAGGCATTGAGCATATCAGAACCCAAAGGGTGGATTGAAAAGTTAAAACCAGAGGAAGGGTGGAATCAGTGAAATGTAACAATTGGTTCTGTTTACCATGTAACTGAAGAAGCCTAATTTCTTATGGCCACATGTCTCAAGACTGAGCTCTTGCCTTGTTTTCAAACTTCGCTGAACTGAGCTTTCGCTATACCCTTCCTTGAGAGGTGCCGTTTTATAACACTTCTCACATCATCACAGACATTTTCACAAAGCCCATAAAATTACTCCAAAGAGCTCCTCCTTTTTTACTAGGTCTGGTTGAAATTAACACTCAAATGTTTTGGGTGGGGTAAGAAACAGGCACAATACAAAGATGACCCACAGATAACTGGAAGTTGCACTTCCTTCAGAAACGAAACTATAAAAAGTACCCATGAAATGCCTCCTGGTGCCTTGCAGCTTGAGCACATCCTGTTTCACTCATTAACACAAAAAACCTTGTGATCTGTGAATTTAAATTTTCAACGTGAAAAAAGGCACAAATAAAAGGGAAAAGGCATCCTCCTATTTATTCAGCACAAAGTGAGGGGAAGTAAGCCTACTTCGTGTTTAAGGCCTTGTGTATATTGCATCTGCAACGTGAAGGTCTCCTTTAGACTACAGACAGAAGAGCTGAGGAGAGCTCACTCTGACTTAGGGTTTCCAAGGAACTTGCTTTAAAGCAGAGGCTTAGGGCATTAAACCATCTCCTCCCCTCAAAAAAAGTAGGAACAGGCGAAGGGGACGGAGGCTAAGTGGGCTACCACAGCAGGGAGATGATGGTAAGGCTCCACCAGGGACCTCAGTGATGAGATCTCTCTTCTGCAGCTCCTCTCCCCGGGGCTCACAACACTGCGAACCAGGAGCGAGCTGGCCTGTGGAAAAAACTAATGTCACACAAAAATAAACCGCAGAGATGCACTGAGGGAAGCAGAGTCCATAGAGAGGGCAAGGCAGGTATATTCTGTAGGGCCTTGTGTAAGGGCTGTGCCTCGAAACGCCCTTACCACTGTAGGGATGGGGCTGGCTGCACGCAGCTCAAGAGACAGCCCCATCCCTCGGAGAGGCGCACCCGTCTGCAGGCCGAGACACAGCCCGGCCCCGCCGCGATGCGATGCGATGCAGACGGTCAGCGGGCCGCTGCGGCAGAGCCCGTCCCGCCTCGGGGCCGCGCTGGGTTACCTGGTGCAATGAGCACCCACTGGCCAGGGTGCGCGCCCGCGGGACGCCGCTTCGCGCCGTGCATGCTCCGTACGCCCCGACCGCCGCCCGCGACCATGCCACGGCTCCCGCCGCCCGCGCCGCAACATGGCAGCG
>JANRGW010044777.1:0-14566 GCA_024733675.1 Psilopsiagon aymara
GGCACAGGGTGCCCAGAGAAGCTGTGGCTGCCCCATCCCTGGCAGTGTTCAAGGCCAGGGTGGATGGGGCTTGGAGCAACCTGGTCCAGTGGAAGGTGTCCCTGCCTGTGGCAGGGGTTGGAACTGAGTGAGCTTTAAGGTCCTCTCCAACACAAACCCGTCTGGGATTCTACGATTCTGTGATTTCAAATATATGTGAGCTTCCTGAGAAGTTCACTCCTTTTTTATTCAGCTGGTCACAACATCTGCTCTCCAGCAAGAAGGAAAAGCTCTGCAGCAGCAGAATGTAAAATGGCCCTTTTGCTGAGAGGCTGCATTTAGGATGCTGACAAGTAAAATGCTGGCATGTTGAATAAGGAGAAATATCACTAAACTTTTCAGGGCAGCTCTTCAGGCTGACCATCCCCAGCACCCCGGCAAGTCTTTAGCTATATGTTCTTTTCCATATATATATATTTGCATATTTATATATGGAAAGCGTAATCAGACAAGCACTCAGATTTCATCTGTAGTAACCAGATTTAATTGCCTGACGAAAGTAGAAGCTGTATTCTTCCCCTTGCACCCTGTGGGAATTGAGGGAATTGCTCTGGCGCTAGAAGACAGAAATCCTAGCGACCTCCTCAATGTTGCAATCTGCTCTCCTGTTACCACATGGAACCAGACCATGTTTGTAACTGCTGTTTCAGAGGAGTGCTGCAAACTGCTTGCTTAAACACAGCTGAGCTGCTGCTTTAAAGACAGGGAGCTTCAGATTTGGCACGAGACAAACACTGCAAAGGCAACTCTGATATTGAAGTACCATGAATCTGTAGTTGTCTTTAAATAAAGGCATCCTGGAGAGTTCCTGCCTGCAAACTGAACCAAAACTTCAGAGGGGAATTATCTTACCAAGCATTCCTGATGACGGTGGATTAGGCTGAATTTGCTCCAGGGAATTCTCCTGCAGAATATCCCAGAGTTGCCACTGCATTTTTGGATTCAGGATATAGAAGGGCTGCTCTGGGTGTGTGCTGCGATAAGACTTATAGCTTTCAAAAAAGTTGTAGTCTGGTTTCTTGTACCACTGTAAAACAGAAACGGAAAGTCAGACTATTTATTTCTAAACCACTCTCTTCCATAGCTAATGGAAAACAAGGATGAGAGAACCTGCTGCTGTCAGGGGGCAAATTTTGTGCTATGGGCACACACACTCACTCGCTGTCCCCCCACCACCTCATCTGCTCCTCGAGTCTCCACAGTGACTTAACTCAGTGAACAGAGCAGGGAAAGGTGCCAAGTCTCAGTGAAGGACCAGTACATCAGATCAGCATTTTGTATGCTTCCATTCTGCACCCCCAATAGCAGAAGGTGCTGAGAACTATGGCCTAAATGTTACATTCCCCAACCCCTCTCCACACTGGAGTACAAAGCATTTTGCCAGCAAGTGTCCCCAGCACAGCCTCCTAAACCAGACTGAGCCGATTTGCATCCTAAAACTTCCCCTTTCAGTAAAAACACTTAGGAGTGGTTCATGCTTTCTTAAAGCCATTTTGAGATCCTTTTTCCTACGCTAAAAATATCCCATCCTGGTTTTACTGACACTTAAGCATGCTGCACATACACCCTCATGTCTCCTGGAGGCGTGGGACCAGACACAAGAATAAGCATCAGTGAGAAAATAGGAAATACAGCCCAGAGAGAGTAATGCAAAGACCTCTCAGTTACAGATAGAACTTAAAATAAAAGAATGGGCTATTCACTCCTACGGGCTTTCACCCTGAGCCTCCAAATCTCATCACCTATCAAATAACACCCTTTTGTCCTCAAAATGAAAAGCAAATGCTACAGGGATTGCAACACAAGTGGAAGTCTAGCTGACACAGACAGGAGGCATTTGCCAAGAGCTTCAGAGGGTTTCCTAATCCATTCATAATGCATCAAGTATATCTCATGTCTGACTGTTGCTTGAAATACCCAAGCATCAACCCTCAGCGAATCTCATACCAACTGTCAGGAAGAGAAGATCATCTTCTAATGAGGTGACAGCCGCTGCAGCCCAAGGGAAAGTAAAGGTAATGTGACTTGGCCTGAGGCCCTTCACTGGTTTCAGGGACAAGCAAGTGCTTCCTTAGGAGCACCCATGATGGGATACTCTCAGAATTACGTATAAACATACACACGTCAAGGAAAAGGTAAGAAAGAAGGGCCTTAAAATAAGTGATTGCCCACATTAGTTGGAAGTGGGTTAACAGATGCACTTCAAAGCCTATCAATCTGATTTTATTTATAGAAAACTCAGCCTTACCTTATGAATTTCTGCATGATATGGTGCTGGATCCCAGACAATTAAGATTCCAGTGTTATACAGTGCTTCTCCCAGGAACTGCTGCTTCTCAACAGTTACGAGCTTGAATAATAACAAATACAGTGATATACAGCATGCTGTCAGAATCAGCAAGCAGCCAAGCAGTAAAGCATAGCTGAATGCACTCACAGCCACCCCACTGCTGGTTACTGAGCATGCCCCACTGCGTGCAGGCAAGGACAAAAACCCCAGTGATTCCCTTCCAGCACTCACTCCAGTCCTGCTAACAGCACAGGATTTAGTGGAGGGTCACAATAAGAACTACCATTATGCTTTACAAGGTTTTATCTATCCATCTTCAGTAATAAAATAAGGACAGGACCCGCAGTGTGACCCAGCTTCTATGATGGGTATCATCTCTACAGCTACCAGAGGTGGGGGGAACATCAGTTGCTGCCACCAGTCACCAGGACAGTCCAGGAAGAGCCTAATGCAAACATGCTGCTGGGTTTATCAAGAGCCTTCATTTGAACCAAAGCAAGCCTCCACATGGGTGGGTGGCTGCCCATCCCTGGCAGTATTCAAGGCCAGGTTGGATGGGACCTTGAGCAAGCTGCTCTAGTGGAAGGTGTCCCTGCCCATGGCAGGGGGTTGGAACTGGATGAGCTTTAAGATCCCTTCTAACCCAAACCATTCTATGGTTCTGTGATTCTACAAAATTATTCCAGAAGTAAAAATGGTTTCCTTACTTCTGTTCGTAACTCTGCAGGATTAGGCTTTGGCTTTGACTACATGTACTGCCTGGAGCCATTTCCTTACAATATCTAGAATACCCATCTGGAGTGTGCAACACTGCGGATGTGAACTTTTGCCTCTGCTCCATGGACACCAGAGGCAGAGGCAAGGAGAGGGCATAGCAGCGGACACCAGCCACACCTTACCCAGGAATGAGTGGGATGGAGATTTATTTGTATTTCATTGTTTCTTTAAAGTCTAGACATCTCTCAGTAACTTTCCTGGTGTGAAATAGATACAAGGAGGGCTCGAGAAAGACCGAGCATCAGACAAAGCAAAGGTCAGCCAAGCAAAGCCATGGAAGTTGGCAGAGACGACAGGCACAAAAGCAGAGGGGTAAGAAACTAGGTGGGGAGCAGCTCCACAGCCCCAAGTCTTTGCTGTTTCCATCCCCACGCCACAGAGCTGGCTCTTGGCGCTATTAGTTACCTATCAGTCACTTAACCCATCTGCTGATGGAATCTGGCTCCCCAGACACCTTTAGTGCCTATTCTGTTTAATAGCAACTGATTCTTTCTAGAGTGGTTACATTCATTTCAATTGCTACATGATTTATTTGTCTTACTCAGGGTTTTGATCTTAATTATCTGATCTACTGATTTCCTAGCTGTTTTGCTCATCCAATTCACTGTTTAGTAAGTATCTTGCTAATACAGCCCTACCGTTCTGGTATGTTTACTGACTGTATCAAAATGAGTTCCTTTGGCTACAGCAGTCAATGCCCTCTAATCTAAACATGCTCCCCTTTCCCATCACAATCTTGCTCCATTCCACCAATGTGCTATCTCCTCTCTCTTCCTCCCTGCAGACTCATTAGTGCCAATAACAGCAAACGCAGCCAAAGCAGAGAGTGCTCTCCATGACAGCGAGAAGCCGGCTGAGGAGAACTGTAAACAAGGGCTGGAAGGAACGAGGTACTCCGGTTCTTGGTCAGCTCCGCAGAAAGGAGTTGTGGCCTACATTAGAACAACATTAGCATTCCCCACACGCACTCTTCAGCCCTTATTTTTTTGCAAAATGTGACTGCTTCCTTGGGCAAATCGATGCCTTGTGCAAGATTGCAGGAAAACGTGCCATTAAAGGGAGCGTTACTGATGAACCAGTGGAGGCCAAAGAAAAAGGCAAGATAATGTGAGACAATTTCTTTAGTTAGAAATAAATACCGGGATAACAAGCTTGGGGACATATGAGCCTGCTCTCGAATCTGCGGATCCCAAATTCCCTCCCTGTCCTGCCGTTTCCTTCACTTTGGGAATAGACTAAGGACTGGTCAGTAAGAGGAGCCAAGCTATAGCCCCATCCCTGTTCACAGTGACTACTTACAAGAGGAGCAAGAACAAATCACAAATTAGAGCTTGTCCAGGTAGGACCTGATGCCTGCAAGAGCACTCAGCAAGGCAAGGCATGGCTCCTGCAGCAAGCTGAAAACAAAACGCAATCAGGCAACCCCGCTAACAAGAAGGTTAAAATCGTGTCGCCATGACTAGAACAGCACTGAGCTATTAAAAGTGCAAATAAAACACAGAAGAAAAGCAGGCTTCCAAAGCAGTGATCCCTGAGGATAACAGGGACTGCAAGTAGAGCTGTTCAGCTTTGAAACTCCAGAAGAGAAACTCCTGCAACCAGTCACATGGGGAGCATCTTGTGCCCTGTTCAGCAGCTAGATCAACGCTGCATTTGTAAGTTAACTTTAGCCTGTAAAAACTGCAACAGTTTTGCTCTCCGTGTAACTGAGGTTTTCTAAGTTGGTGTCTCCATTTGGAGGAGATGGTGGCAGATGAAAAACATCCCCACATCTGCAGGCTGAGCTGAAGCGAAGCACTGTATGGCATGGCCGTAACTCTTCTTGGTCCAAAATACGAGCACCCACATGGAGAGCTATGGCTGCTATATTAGAGCTGTACAATGACATACTTCCCCTTCTCCCTGTGCAGATAACCCTGGTATGTAACACACAGGTCATGTTCATGTTTTTGCTGATAAATGACTTCTTAAAGCAGTGAGTTTGGCCATGAGCACATCCTCCAGAGAAAGTTTTCTTTAGTGATAACACCCATCTGACATCACAAAAACACACACAGAAGTGAAAGATGAAAAAAGTGAGCAGGGCAGAGGAAGAAGGATGTCAGCAGCCAGACACGTTTCCTAAAACCAGTTTGGTTCAGAAAGGAACACACGTCAGACTGGTGGTTTAACACAAGGGACTCAGACGCAGCAAGCAGCAGAACAGAGCACGGCAGCAGCAAGGGGAGAAAGCGAGACGTAAGAGCAGAAAGAGATAGCAACAGCATTTGCACAAGAAGCGAGGGCATCAAAAGGCACATGTGGAAAGCGCTGTTCTGCCCAACTTCATTCTAAGACCTCCTAGCAGCAGATGAGTGCAGTAGCCCCGAGGACGTGGTGGTGTCAGCCTGCTGCTCAGCTCCCAGCGGCACAGGGCAGGCGCACAGCTCTGCCACATGAGCATACGTCCATCAGACCTACCTGGGAGTTCACAAGACGAATGGTTGTCTTTTGCCCCACATCTTCTTGAAACCCCTTGATAGGAGCCCCGTTGAATCGCAAGACGGCATCATGGCTGTCTGAAAGCAAACCAGAGTGAAAACCTGTGAGCTGACAACTGGCTTGTGAGTGACAGGAGGGATGTGTAATAGTTTATTCACCTGCATTTCTAATACAATCTGGCCAGTCCCTGGCTTTCCATGTGACAACTGGAAGCCTTAAGTCAGATTCTGTGGAAGAAGTTGTTAGTCTGACTTCAAGATCAGTATACTTTCAAAACCCTACTTCCTTCAACCACAGTCCCCTGGCAGGCTGAGAGAGCAGCCCTAACATACACTTTGCACAGAGAAGCACAGCATCTCCCTCCCTCTTTTCTTTCCAAACACTTTACCAGCAGATAGACAGATGCATAATTAGTTTACCACGTGGTTGGCTGCAAAGTAAGGAACTAGGAAATAACAGTGAGCCAGCATCCTCTCTTGTAGGCTGGAGGTTGACCAGCCTGGGACACATGTACAATAACCACAGTGGAAAGTAGAGCTGACTTCAGCCTCCCACGTTACAGAAATAAAACCACCGCTGTGCATTTAACAGGCACAGCTTGTTACATGCCTCGGGATTCACTGCATTTTCCTCTGCTGGCATCATCTCTCAAGATAGCACAGCATTCCTCCAGAACCCTCCTCTGCCTTGGCACAGCCAGCCAGGCTGTCGTAATGCCACAGAGCCAGGCTGCTGCTGTAGGACGGAGGGCTTTCATGCCTGTCACGCTGGCTTCTCCATACCTACTGGCTAGATTTGGATAGAAAACATTTCACGCGGTCAGAAGCACTGATTTTGTGGATCCGGAACAACTTCCATGCCTTGGCACTGGGGCCACACAATCACAGCTCATGGCAGCTCCCCTGGGGTCCTTGAAGAACGGTGGAGACACCTGGCAGGGCAGAAGGGCTCACCTGGTTCAGAATCAGAGAATCCCAGACTGGTTTGCATTGGAAGGGACCTTAAAGCTCATCCAGCTCCACCTCCCCCTCCCTGCCACTGGCAGAGACACCTTCCACTGGACAAGGTTGCTCCAAGCCCCATCCAACCTGGCCTTGAACACTGCCAGGGATGGGGCGGCCACAGCTTCTCTGGGCACCCTGTGCCAGCGCCTCAGCACCCTCACAGGGAAGAATTTCTTCCTAATATCTCATCTCAATACCTCCTTTGTCAAGTTAAAGCCATTCCCCCTTTTCCTGTTACTACAGGCACTTGTATTTGGGTCTTTCCAAGATCATTGTCCTGAAAACACGGCTACCCTCAGGAGTAATGCTGGAGGATCAGTAATCACTGACAGCAAAGACTAGTTTCTCAGCTACTTTATTCTCATAGATAAGCGAATCTTGTTCAGAAGCTTTCCAAAACAACACACAAAACCTAGAAGGGTGATGCTCCTGAAAAGAACTTGTCCACGCTGAGCAGCAGCTGGGTAGTTACCACTACAGACCCTTAACTCCACATCCTACCTTGCACCCACAGAGCAAAGGGTTATAATTTCCCCATTTAACTTCTGCCAAACACCAAGTGTTATCATGCCTTAAATCTGCATTTTTAAAGGGTGTTTATTGACTGCTCAGGCAGAGCTCCTGGCTTTTTGAAGCACTCTGTCTCCAGGTGGTTGTGCTGCACTTGCTATTTCTCCTGTCACATTTTTTCACTGGTATTTCATAAACTCCAGTAACACCAAGAGCCCAGTGACATGAGCTGCTGTTCACAGGCTTCTCCCCATTCTGCTCTGTCAGCTTCCCTTACACTGATTAATTGCTCATTTGATGTGATTACACAGAACAAATATTTCCTGGAACAACAATTCAGCAATCCGCTGCGCTCATCTGCACAAGTGCTTCCTTGTAAGCTTGTCAGATCTAAGACCTTTTTGGCTCCTTCCACCAGCAAAACCGCTGCTTTTCCTATGTGGAAATAAGTCACATGAAAACTAGGGGGAAAAAAGTATATAAATACACTGACTTCTACTGAAGTGTTCAATATTCAGCTCAAGGCTGCAAGTGCCCAAACTCTGCACTAGCAGAGATGACTGCTTGAGCAGAAAGGTTCAAGTCTGTGACCAAGGCATGACGAACACAAGCCATGGACACCAGCAGGGGTTAACAGCATTTGCCTCGGGCACATTACAACAGCGACCTTCCCAGCATTCATTCCTTGTGATCTGGAACAAACTGGTGCTTCAGTCTCAGGGACATGTTCAGAGACAGGCTGTAGGAACAATGAAGTGGCTTTCCATGCCTGACGTCCTTCCAGCTGTGTCACAGCCAGAGCACAGCCTTTCCTGGCTGCTCTAATTCTGAATCCGGTACTTGCACGGGCTGCATTACAACAGCCCATAAACCCTCAGTTCTTGAGAGGGTCTCTTTACAGAGGAGTGAGCAGTTTTATCACCATGAAGGGGTCTAACAGAGACACCCCTGCACACAAGCCAGCTCTGTCAGGGGAACACGTTCAACAGAAGGGCACTGCCATAGAAACCTTTGGCTACTGAACTTCAAGAGGCAGCTAAACAAGCCAAAGGTACTCAAAGGAAAAGTCAGAACTGGCTTCCCAAGCCTTGACCCACCTGACCTCAAACACTCCCAAGAGGTGGAAACAATCACATTCCACATGCAGTTTTTACCAGGAGGCAATGCTATCCTGGTTCATACCACCACAATCTTTTTCATCGCATCTTTCATGGCATTTCAACACACTTCAGGCTTCAGCCTCATTCTAAGCACAGAGGAGATTGGAGAAGAACTTCTAAGAAAGTACCAGAAGATAAGGATCCTGGGACTACGATTTCTGAAGGCTTTACCCAAGTTGTCCATGAATAATGGATTAAAAGCTATCCATCTACTTATTTCAGAGGATGAAGGTTACTTGCAGCTTACTCCAGACCAAAGGGACATGATCCAACAGACAACTTAAGAACATGCTGATGTCTGCAAACAATTTCCACTGGAGAGAAAACTCCTCTAGGCTTTAAAACTTCTTCAGTGAAGCTGCAGTTTAGCAAAGTATGAGCTTCAAATAAGAATTAGTGAAGAAAGCTGAAGGAACTGCAGGCACAGGAGAATTTTCTGCCAGGCACAAAATCCTGAGTTGAAGGCTGGAGAGCTGGTTTCCCCTGCACGCTACTCACAGATACAGAATACTCTGGTATCAAAACATTCAGTACAAGACCAATGCTTCAGCATTTATTAATTAATGCATGAACCTCAGATAAATACGGTCAAAGCAACATCAATCTTTGTCTAAAGAAGAGATAAAGCAAAGCCCTGTAAAATTTTTGCCACAGTCTTCTGTGCCACTCAAACTCAAGACACGGCTTTATGATTCAGAATGACAGCCACAAGAACCACAGCATCACTGAGATTGAAAGGAACTGTTAAAGACTGCCTGTGCCTGGCCCCTGCTCAACGCTGGGTCAACTACAGCAGATTGCTAAGGGCTGTGTTCAGGGTTTTTTTTGCCCTAATTTGTTGTTTTCTTTTATTTCTTCTCTGAAGAAGTCTTTCTGAGTAAAAAGATTTCTGACTGTTGACTATGTAATGAGTGCACTGGCATTACTTAACCCACCCAAACTCTCTCAAGAAACAAACATTTAAGGAGCCCCTCTCTGATATCCCATATTAGTGATACTCTCCAATGATGCCAAGGTGATCATGAACATTGAAAGGACTAGCTGGAATAGAATTACCTGCACATGTGTCATGTCCTCTTAGCTGAACCCAGCCCTCACACTCCCTTGGGGCTTGCTTATTTTGGTCTGTCCAAGGTCTAAGGCTCCCAAGCACCGTGAGTCAGGGCATCAAAATGCAGCCTACCCTGTGCAGCCTATACGCTCAGAGAGGAAGGGAAAATCTGATTGCTATTCTTACCTCCTCCTAGGCTGTAACATTCACTAACTTTAGAAGAAGTTTAAGGATAATATTTCAACTTATTTTAAACACACCACACCAGACTTACTGGGAAGAGCATGACAGAAGTTTGCTTCTATTCAGTGTTAGTTATAAAACAACGTAATTTGACTTTATGCTAAGAGAAAGATACCAACCTATCTCTTGTCCCAGATGAGATGATCGCAGAGACCCTGCTGAGGACACGACAGCACAGCGACCCAGGTGGCCCACTGTTTCATTGAGGCTTTTCCTTGGTAGGTATCGCTGCCATTCAGAGGTACCAAAAGGACCATCCGATCCCTGTATCATGGTGACGTTCACCCTGTCCCGTAGCTGGCAGAGCAACTTCTCTGGGCTGAGTTTAGCAGCATTCCTCTTCCCCTGGTAAGTCACATTGTACTTGTTCATGGACAGGTAGTTTTTTCTGACCTTCTGCAGCCTAGGTATGAGATTTCTCGATGAACTGTCCTTATCCCATACCTTCATAGAGTCTGTTACTTTCTTGGACTTCTCAGCTATTCCAGAGATGCTGCCTTTCACTTTGTTGTGGGTACCAAACCATGTTTTGGGTATCACCCCCAGCTCACTGGCTGCTTCACGGAAAAGACCCTGCGATTTAAGTGGGTTCCACTTTTCTGAAGTCTGTAAATCATCGATCTCAGTCTTGAAAGGAACATAGTAGCTTCCCCTTGTCTCTCTCCACAGGCAAATTGTCAGAGCTACCAGTATCACCACAAGAACACACATTAATTTTTTCAACACATTGACGTGAACCATAGTGTATGATGCATCCAAACGGGACAAAAAACACGGGGCAGGAAGCTGGTCCTGGAAGAGAGGAAAACATCTGTCAGGGCTGTGTGCACAGGCACGCATATACCATAGAATGCTTGGGTTGGAAGCGACCTTGAAGACCATCCAGTTCCAGCCCCCCTGCCACAGACAGGGACACCTTCCACTAGACCAGGTTGCTCAAAGTCCTGTCCATCCTAGACTTGAATATATATATATATAAAAGTTATGAACATCAGTGTGTGGGCAATGGACGGGGGAAAAGAGAACATAGGGGTAATTTTACAATTTCATGCTGTTTAAAGATCTCATTTCAAAGTCCACCACCTCAAATACTAAGCAGAAAGACCTGAGCTGCCTATTAGCCTCAATGTTAACAGTGGTCTGAGGCCACTGCCACTCAGACCTTTTTCCTATTCCCTTCCACGAGTGATGGTCAAGTTTAACCTTATCAGTCTCATACCAGCAGCAGGGTAAGTCTCCACTTCGCTTCCCTCCATCTCCCATCCCAGCCAGCCAATAGCCAAATCCCATCACTAGCATTTCCAGAACTGAGCTCCTACTTGACCATAAGCATGAACAGTAATGAAACATATAATGGGGCACATAACTATGGGGAAGAAAACCCAAAAGCTGCGATGTCATGAACACCAGGAGCTTCACCAGCCTGGTACTGACATACTTGGTGACTTCCCAGGAAAGTCCTGCAAGCCTGCAGTGGCCTGAGTGCATGCCCAACATGAAACCTTTCTAAAGAGCTGGGAGTCCACTAATCCACAGCAGGGTTTGAGGCATGTTTGGTTCATAAATGCACTTTGATAAATGTTACTCAAGGTATGTCACTCATGGAGAAAGCAAAGCCAAACCCTGTTTTACAGCACTACCTGTCCTCTCTTGTGCTACCTCACACTAGTGGACACCTCCAGCCCCCATCATGCTGTACAAGGGGCAAATTCAATAGGAGTGCCCAAATGGCAGCTCAACATGGGCAGCATAAGGAGCTGGTGTAGGAAACATCTGCTGAGGCATAAACACCTTGTGAGCAGAGCATGAAACCACAGAATACAGGAGTGCAGATGCTCATTTTCCTACATGGCTGCTCTGGGATGAGTCCAAAAGCCATGGGAGCAGTAGAGACACGGGTGTCTTCAGAAGGCAAATACATGCAAATCACTACCCATCCTAGAGAGGCACTAGTAGCAAGTTCCTCCTCCAGCAACTTCCTGAAAGCAAACCATGCTAAGCCCCGGTATTGAGAAGTTACCGAGCTACCAGCACACTACCTGTGGATAAAGCAGCAGCTCTCCACCTCAAGTCATTTTTGGCTGTTGGCAGATTTTCTTCCAAGGATTTAAGCAGGACGCTCCAAACCACAGCAGTTCTGTGACGCACCGCAGAGTTCAAGAAACACCTGCAAAAATAAGGAGACAAAAAAGAAACCAAACCACTATTGTGGGAGAAGGTTGTAATTCTGGGAGTGAGCAAGTATTTCTTCCAGTGAGCCCTGCAGTCCCCAAGACATCGTTTTAGAGCACGTGAGTTGTACGAAAAGTTGCTTTACAACATGCATCTCAACACACAGGTCTTCAAAAAATACACAAATGTGGTTTAGACTTTAAAACTTCACTCTACCAAGGAAATACAGCAAGAGGAAGGGAGATTCCACAGGATTATACAATTCAAGAAGTAGCTTGCTTTTGCAGGAACTCTGCATCAGTACAATGCCACATAAGCTAAAATAGAAATGCTACCTTTCACAGGATTAAAGAGCAAATTATTAAATGTTGACTATTTCTATTTTCTTTCAACTCTACTAAGGAACGTAACTTGATTTCTTACAGAGCACCCTAAAAGTTAAAAGCAAACATTGTTCTACCTCCAGTTCTTAAATAACAACAAGAAGATTAGAGAAGCACAAGTAATTCTAGCCTTTATTGAAGTAATTTCCCCTGCCTTGACAGACCATCCCACTTTCCATCTGCTTGAGAAGCCAGCACTAGAAAAGCATGCTGAATTGTTTTGGCCAGTATGGTTTCAAATGCAGAAGTACAGCAGCCTGGAGCAGGCAGGAGAGGATGCAGGACACATTGCTGTGCTCTCTTCGGAGAGCAGGTAGAATCATGGAATCACATAATGGTTTGGGCTGGAAAGGAACTTAAGCTCTTCCAGTACCAACCCCCCTGCCACTGGCAGGGCCACCTTTCACTAGAGCAGGCTGCTCAAGGCCCCCTGTCCAACATGGTCCTTCTTATGTTGGGGACACCAAAACTGCAGCAATACTCCAAGTGGGGTCTTCCCAGAGTGCAGCAGAGGGGGAGAGAACCCCCTCCCTTGACCTCACGCTCTGGGGATGCAGCCCAGCACATGGGTGGTTTCTGGTCTCAAGCACACGCTGAAGCCAGGTCATGGGGAGCCTCTCACCACCCAATACCCCAAGTCCTTCTCCACAGTTCCTATTCTGCTGTGGTCTCTGCAAGACACTCACCCCTGCCTCTCCCCTGCCTCCTTTGCAGTTGGAAACCGTGGGCCAGCCTGCTCGATGTCTGCCTGCTGCCCTCGGGAACAGAGCCACGTCAAGGCAGGAGACAGCAAAAGCTACCTCCTAAAGCAGAAAGCACTGCTGCTTCAGCCTCCACGCGGTCAGAGGCTCTGCAGGCAAACCACACTTGGACAAGCAGGGCTTTCCAAATCAAGATAGAGTTATTCAGCATCAGCTTAGTACAAAGCCCTAAGACATCTCCTTCCAATGTTTCATGCAGCCCCCAACCTGACTTCATTCACACTATACTTCTTTAGACAGGATAAGTGCCTGGCTTCCAGGAAACTCAAGCAAGATCATCTGCACATGCAGGAGAGATGCTCCGCACCACAGGAGATGCCCTGGCTGTCCCACCACCCTGCAGAACCAAGGCCCTGTGGGGCCCTGCCATGCTTTTGACTTCAGAAGCCTCTCCTGAGGTTTTCTGTGTGTATGTGATAATGGGCATATCTCAGTACCCTGAGCTTTTGTTTCCCAAGGCGAGGATAATCTAGGAGTGGTAGGTTCACCACAGTGGAACAATCTTACAGGTCATTGCAAGTTCCTGCTGGAACACTCCTCCTGATGCCACACAGCAGAGGATGCCAAACAAGTCACACCACCTCCTCTCCTTCCCTTGCTGACTGCTACTGCTGAACCCATGACACAGGCCATGCAAGGGAACCTGAAGAACTCACCTTCAGCACCGAGCATAACACAATCCTTGCCTTCGAGTTGCAACATGAACAGTTATTTTGCTTTGATTTGTAGGCTAGCAAAATAGGTTCTGCAAGCAAATACATTTTAGCAGAGACATAACACTTCTAGGTACCTCTTGGCCACCCTGGATTTGCTGCAGATCAGTTTAATTATTACTACTACTTCATATGAGATGATTTTATTTTATATGCACAAGTGGTGTCCTAACATGAGGTCCCTCTCAAGCATTCTGCCACCAAACCTTTTCTATGGAGCAGGAAGGCATCTGCTTTTCCAGGCCAAGTAGGATAGCTCACAAGCAGTGTTCTCTTTCCACACCCCCAGGTAAGCCACTTGAGTGAGCTCCTGTACCACAGCAGTCAGTACAAAGGTGCTCTTTTAGAGGTGATGGAAACTTACCATCAAACAAAGCTCAGAGTGTCAGCTATGAGTCATACTTAGAAAAGACAACAAACCCCAACGCTCCCAAACCTATAAAAATAAAACAAATAGCTGCTGCCTTCCTGACACCCAGAGCCTGATGTGGCTGTGGGGTGTAGTGCTGACCGGCCACCAAGCAGGCTAAGCCCACACAAGTCCTTTATGGGTCAATTAAGCCTGTGTAGAGAGCAGGTGAGCAATGCAGTATCTTCAAGGCAAACACGGAACTATATCCTCTCCACATACTCTCATACTTAACCTCTATTGTCCAAGTATCTCACTGAACTTGGAACCATTCAAGCAGGGACAGTTAAGATGCTGTTGTGCACCCAGGGAACGGCAGCCAGCAGTGCCATGGCAGAGAGTGGCACACAATCCTGATCTCCCTGCAGCAGATTAACCCTAAAACTGCTAACAACAGTGTCTTTACCTTGTTTAACAAAGTCTATCAAGCCCTTACCTGTCTCCAATAGTGAGTGACTGTCCTGGGTTCAACAGTAGCAGTCATTTTTTCCCCTTTTTGGTAGCTGGTGCAGTGCTGTGGTTTTGACTTTCAGCCTGGGAACAGCACTGATAGCACCAATGTTTTTAGTTATG
>JANRGW010044778.1:0-12056 GCA_024733675.1 Psilopsiagon aymara
CTCCTTCCCATCCCTCCAGGAGCAGAGGGAAGAAAAAGGGGGAAGTGAGTGAACAAAACTGCGTGGCTGATTTATGGTTTAAACCACGACAACTTGTCAGCACTCTGCAGCGCAGAAGCTGTTGTGTTTTTTCTGAGCATACTGTCTCTTCAGTCCATAGGCTCGTAGGCATTGCAGAGGTGCGGGATCTCCTTCAATGTGGTGCGTTTGGACAGGCTTCTCTGCTGCAATTAAACCCACAGCACTTCCAAACCAGCCACTTCTCCAGAACAAATCTCTTGATTTGTTCTGAGCTGAGCACTGATCTTTATTTTGTCCTCAGGAGATGTGTGATTGTGGCAGATTATGGTTAAAACTAGCCAGTGAGACAGAGTCAGGAAGTTTGTTCAGACTTCTTGCACAGTGCTTGGTAAACACAGAGAATCCTTGCAGGTCTCTGGGGCTGCCATTACTGGTTTTCTCTGTGAGGAGTACACCTGCATCCACACAAATGCTCATCCTGCTTTTGTATGGGGAGACATTACTGGTGAAGAAGAGAGGAAACCTCTTGGAGCAAATCTTTCCAAGCTTTGGGGAACTTCAGAGTTTGCTCCTGAATCCAGATGCTGCATTTCACCCTGCATTTCCCTTAGTCTGACCCTGTAGACCAGAGATAGCCTTGCCTGGCCTGAGTGCTCGGGGTTTAGGGTTGCTCTGGTATCAGAGAATCTGTCTGCCTGTGAGTGAGACCCACGCAGCACAGAGGGCTGACCCATACCGGGGTGACTTGCACAGCCTGTGTGGAAAGCTATCACCCCATCTGCCTCTGCCTGGGCCCGGGGCACCACCTCCGGGTTCCTGCTGCTGGTGGGATGAGCACTGCAGCACAGCACCCTCACTCTTTGCTTCCAGAGCAGCGTGGGCAGCCAGGGCTGCTCTCTGGGGCTGGACTCCCCTCTCCTGTGCAATTCCTTCCTCACGGAGGTGTGACACAGCACAGCAACATCCAGGATCAGAGAAACAAGGATGCAGCAGCTTTATGTATTCCCTCAGGAGACCAGTAGCTTCACCTCCCCAGCGTGCCATAGCTCTGTCTGACCCGAGTTGTCTTTCTTAAGAACAGCTTTCCCCTCATACCTCTTCCCCAATTTTTTAAACCCTTTTTACATCCTTTGAAGCTTAAGCATGAGCACAATTTGCAGCCAAACCAGCCAGGGGACTTTGGTTCACATGAGATAATTCCACTCTGGGCATTGCTTTAATTGCTCTGCTGAAAACCCATCATTGTGCTCTGAAGCAGGTCTGGGAAAATATCCATTAGTGACATTCTCAGCCCAACTGATGATTGTTTTACTATTCTGCAGCATTAGTTGTCTTTATTACAGCCAGTTATTAACCCTGGAGAGCTGGGACTCTGCTTGGCTTTCATCCTAAGCAGCTAGAGTGGTGCCTGGCTAATAACCTGAGGCTGAGGGGTTGGGGGTCTCAGCTCCTGCTCTGCTGGGTGCCTCTTCACTAAGGTTCAGCTCTCTGCTCCTGAGGCACAACCGAGCAGGTCATTCTGAGTCAGCAGTCTTCATGTTTGCTAGCAAATGGGTCGCCCCTCAGGAGAGGAAAAAGGATGCTGAAAGCCAGCGTAGCTGCTTAGCTGAAGATGGCTGGGAAACACACACTAGATATATATACAAATAAATATATATAACAAAATACGGGTCTGGGAAGAACTGGATAGTATGTATGCAGTTAGAGATGCAGACATCCTCCCTCATCCACCTCCCTTCCTACACTTGAGTACACAAATCCACAGGTCCCACCAGTGCAGATACAGTCCTGGCAGTCACTGCAGCCATTGCTTCATTTCCTACAAGGCTTGGTGAAACATTATACCTTATGATGCAGTGCCACCTCAAAATCATCCAGTAGCCTGGAAAAAAAGACTCCACCCCTGGCGGCAATGTGCCTGTTGGTGTAGGGAAGAGCACATGTGATCACCTCATGCCCTTGCTGCTGTGCAAATGGCAAGGCAGGGAGAATGCAAATGAAATGCATTATGAGGAAAGATCGCATAACAATATGTGGTGGGAGAGGGCTCATAAAAATCTTCTTAGGAGAATCTATGCTGCTATTCACAGATGCTCAGGACATGCACAAGTGCTGTTAATGTGATGGTGTTGCCCACCTGCCTTAAGGAGTGAAGGAACTCCCGGATGCTGGGCAAGGGCATGCAGGATGGCTCCCTAGCTTTTAGCTTCTTTCTACACTGTTAGCCCAAGGGTTTTGATAATCCACACCAGTGTCTGTCGTGAGAAAGGTGCCCTGGTACAACATATTCCGTGCTAGCTGTGCTGTGTGAAATCCCAAGCGGCTGGCTTTTACACCAGCTCAGCTTAATTGGCAGTGCAATGGCACTGCTCCTTTGAGTGATATCAGAAGGAGGCCTTGTGTAAACCCACAGGAGTAATGTGCAGCACACACACATCTGACAGGCAGCAGGTGTATTCCCACCAGCCTTCTTGAGCCTGGCAATCCTCAAAACTACTGAGTCTTTTCCGTTTAAGTCATTCGGTACCAGCAGAGTTAAGAGATAGTCAAAGTGTGTGATTTTTATCGGGTGACTCAAAAGTGGGAGTGTTTATTCCTTTCAAGCACCTTTACATCATCCTGACTCAGCAAAACAACTCCAAGTCATTGTTTCCTTGTCGAGCAGGTTTCCTGGGCATGTTTGTTTTAGTGAGGACCCTGTGCTCCAAATCCTGATGCTCATGCTCAGGGAAGCTCCTGCTGCTCACTTTATCCAGGCATCAACACCAAGAAACAAGTCCCATTTTGACAACAGGACTTGGCACAGGGTTTTCATGTGTGGAACCTCCCTGCTGCAGCAGTGCATGCCCTGCACATAGGTGTACCTCCATGCGTGTCTGTCCATGAACATGGGTTATCCAGTACTGGTGGTGTGTGCCACAAACACCAGTGTATCAGCACTGCAGGAAAAACATGGAGCTGGGATATAGGACTGAGGAAGGGTTTTTCCTGTGGTCACAGCTGGCAGTCATTTACCAGCAGAAAGGATTTCTCATCTACTGTGAGACATTTATTTCTTCTTTACTTTAAAGGCTCCTCCATAACAATGTGCCTCTCATTATTTGCTTCGTCTCTTGGTGAGTCAATAATAAATTATTTAGACCTTTTTTACATTGTACCCCACCCAATATGTAGGTCAGAATCGGTGAAATAAGACAAGATGATCTATCAGTGGAACCTGCATCAACCACAGGAAACTACACACCTGCAGGGAAAAAAGGTTCATCTTTCTTCCCTTCACTCTGGTTTTGGTTGCTTTAACACCACTGAAATCTATTGTGACTGACAGCCTAAGAAGTCAGCTGAGGTATTAAAGAAGCCTTTTTCCGAGGTCTTTATGGCAAAACATCCGCAGTGCTGACACACGCATCTGTAGTGCATCCTGTAGCTGCTCTGATTCTGGGGGCAGTGCGCACCCCACCGCGGCTTTCAGACCAGGAGCAGCCTGCCCTGTCTGCTGGGAGCTGGGTGCACCCTGGGTTTTGCTAGCATAACTCTTGGATAGACTTTTTTCCTGCAGTTTCTGTGAATGCACAAGGGATGCCACAAAGCCTCTGGGGGTTTGGCAGCAGCCTTTCTGGGTCACGTGCCTTCCTTTGCACCCCAGCAAGATGTACTCCCCATAAACCCCTGGAATGCAGGGCTGACAGGCATCCAGGTTTGGGCTGTCATTTTCTGCTGAATTCCAGGCTCAGGAGGGGTGGAGATCTTCACCTGGGATCTTTCCACATCCTCATTTGGCTGTGTATATACATGTATGTGTTTATATATATATATGTACGTATGGGTGTGTATATGTAGTCACGAGACAAATTTATGTAAGAGAAAATGTGCAGCTGGCTGGAGAGAGGCCAGGAAGGGCTTTTTGGACTCTAGCATCTCTTCTAGCTCCACATTAGTGTCAGCTATGAGGGCTTCCTCATCTGGAAATCAGTTTTGCTTGTGAAAGGGAAAGAAAACGACATTTAAGAAGTACAAGTCAAATGAAAAGCTAGGATCATTAGCAATGAGTGCAGAGCTGGGGCTGGGAGAAAGCCTATTTGAGGCTGCTGAATACATGAACAGAATCTCTGGGAAGCAGGATATGGACAATGAGAAAGACTCTTTAAATGCAGAGTCATACGGTGATGGGGGACTTGTAAGTGGAAAACAGCTAAAGGATGGAAAATTGCTAACTCTGATTCAGAATGTACTCAGTCAATAATTATTTTATACTTGGCTTTTTGATGGGTTTCTTTTTGTGTAGGAAACAGGTGTTTCCCATGCCATTGTGCACTAGAGGTACAGGAATACTAAAGGTGAACAGGGAACGGGCACAAGATTATCTTTGGTAGGTAATTTCCATCTTCAGGAGCTCCAAGAAAGATGCTGAAAAATGGGAAGATCTCAAAGGGAGCTGTAAGAGTGATTTCACATCCACAGCAATCCTTTGAGGCAGTAGCACCACAATGGCCATGCTGAACCAGACCAGTAGTCTGGGTACCTCGAGGCCTTTTGGCCAGTGTTGGCTAGGGATGGTTACAGACAGGCGCAGGCAATGATGCCTCAGCAGCTCAGGATGGGGCCGTGCTGGTGCTGCGACAATGGGTGGAGGTCAGGACCAGCCTTGCAGCTGCAGGTATTTCTGTAGTTCTTTGGGGCTGCTGTTGCAATCGAGGGCAGCTGTGGAAGCAATCCTTTCATCGCTCAGCTGGATTAGCTATTGCCACTTCAGCTGCCACCCCCAAAAAAGCCGGATTCCTGGCACAGCCTAGTCAGCTTCACAGAGGATCACACACAGAGACCTTTCCCTGTTGCTGTGGTGCACAGGGAGATTAAAAATCAGCCCAGTTGAACTCCTCCAAGTGTAGCATGAGAGGAGTTTACCTGCTGCAGACATCTAATGGCTGCAGCCTGGCCTGGTCTCCCCCCTCCACAAGGCTGCAGCACCAAAGGTTTTAGGTGAAAGCTAACTTGTAGCCCTGAGCCTCCAAGACCCAACAAACATGGGGCCTGATATAGGATGGCCTGCCTGGGCCTGTGGGCAGCAACCGCACAGCTGAAACTCGCTGCACAGTGGAGACTTGAAAGACCTGTGAGCAGAGATACAAAAACATAAGAAAAAAGAACAGCAACAGAAAGGAGGAAAACAAGAGACTTTAGCAAAGACTAAGAAGGAGTGCATCCAGCTGCTGGAGAAGCTGAGCGCCCGTGACTTTGGCGCTCAGGAGGCCCTAAGCCCTGTGCTGCTGGAGGTGGCTGCGTGATGCTGTGCTCCCATCCATGCTCCCACTGCCTGTGACAGGGCAGGGGACGTCAGCCTGAAGGTTCAGCTCGAACCATGGCCTAACTTTAGGGAAGAAATAGCTGCCCTGCCTTGTGAAGAGGAGCCCTCAGTTCTGCAGGAGCTCTTCTGCGTGAGGTTTTGGCAGGTGAGTACCCCCTTGCCTGGGAGCAGCACCTCAGCAGCTGGTAACACCTCAAGTCCACTGCTTTCTTCTTTTTAAACTCCACTTGCTGGTTTTGCATCTGCCGAAGGCGGATGATGCCAGCAAAGGGCCATGCTTTTCGTTGCCTTCGGGACAGCTTCTGGGCCATATGCAGCAGGAGAGGGATGACAGGGTTTGTCTTTGCAGCTGATCCCGTCTACTTTCATGAGGGGAATAATGACCTATGTGGCAAATACTGACCTGGGTGGCGATGTCAGAGCTCTCTCTAGCACTGCGCCCATTGGTGGTGGGTGAGTGGAGATGCCCAGCTCCTTTGGATCCTTTTGGTAGAAATTCAGTACCCTCCTTGGCATTTTATGTTTAAGATATCTTGCTGAGATACCTGGGGGAAGGGAGGGCCAGCCCACCTGTGTGGGGTGGAGAGAAAGTGCCACACAGTACAAAAATAGACAAGCAAAATAATCTCTGTTAATGACACAGCCACAAAACCAGAGCATTGTATAGGTAAGTAAACTGAGCATTGGACACTCAGGGCACACAACTGAACAAAAAGGTGAAACTCAGTGTTTGGGATGCTTTTCAACACCCTTCCATTTCAATTAGTAGAAACTCTCCAAGTTAAACCCAAAATGGTGAATGTATCTCATCTCCCTGCTGTCATCCGTATTCACCTGTAGTTCTTGCTGTTCTGTTAGCAAAAAACCTAAAAAGGACAAGCCTTTTCCTGTCCTGTTGTTCAGGTCTCACTTTGTGCTAACTCCAAAGATACTTAATGTTTCAGGAGAAAGGTCACCATCACCTACAGTTACACCATCACTTTGTTTTACTGACCACCGTAGCAATATGTCTTCATCCTTCAATGACTAATTCGTATTAAAACTGGGTCACCTTGCCCTCCTTGTACAGGGATAGAATAACAACACAGTACTTCTGTATGGGAAAAACACGTTCTGTGAACCTGTGAATCTCTATATTTTACACTGCTGCTTCCCACCCTACCACAACCTTGCAATGCAAACCCAGTACAACGGGCCAAAACTGTGAGAGGTGTATCAACCCTTCCTTCCACTCTGGCTAAGGAGGAGTTTGCTGAATGCGACCCTGGTTCTGACCTGCTAAAAAGGCCATTCTGAAACATTTTACCCATTCCCCTCTTGCACTTTGATACTGTGTCATGTTTGAGGCCTCGTCTTCTGAGCCTGGCTTTCACATCCTGTCCTGCTTCATTGAAAGCTCAAAATATAAAACCTGAATTTATGCGTTCTGTGCTATTTTGGGGTTCATGTGCATGCCAAGGAAAAGCTGGTTTGTTGCTACTTATTAAAATTGTACTTTCCGTAGAGAAAGCCATTTATAAGGAGAGTAGAAGCTCTTCCTGCTTCTTTTCTTTTCTCATGTTTAATGCATGCATAGTTTCAGCACCACAGCCCAAGCAGATCCAATGGCAGTCCCAGCCAATATAGTGGCAGCCTCCTGTGAGACTCAAAGTGGAAAAAAAGGCAGCAACTGTTGGCACTGGAAGGACCAAACTGGTTAATGCTGTACTCTCATCAGTATTAATTTTGAGGCGCAGGCTGCCTTTCTGATTTAGGTGTTAAGCAGCAAGAAGACTTAGAAAGTGCATGATGGCACTGGCACAGCAATCATGACAGGCTGCACCACACCAGCCTGGTTTTATCCTGTAACAAGGACAGAGTTGATGCTGCCAGGAGTGTATTGGCACATTTCTTGGCACTGCCAAGGCCTTTTACACCTTCTCCTGTGAGGTTTCCTGCAGCGATGTGGTTTAAATGAGATCATTAGAAGGTGGGTGCAGCCTCTGTTGGAGGATTATATCTAGTGCCAATGATTTGTGGTCACATCGCAGAGATACTTCAAGCAAGCCTGAGGGTTGTTGGGGGTGGGGGGTTGTCAGTCTGGTCCCACTTTGTGTTTGTGTTATTGACCTGGATGGTGGATGTGGCATGTGCTTCTCCCCTATGCAGATGACACTGAGCTGGGAGGCACTGCCCTGGAGCACAGGAACAGGACTGCAAATGATCCCAGCAAACTGGAACAGTGGTTTGGTTAATAGAAAGAGTCACTCTGGAAAGGGACAGGCGCCAAACACTTAATTGTGCAAACAATTCCCTTGCATTCCTGCAGCATGTCTGGAAAACGTCTTTCCCTTGCAATGGCTGACAAGCTGCTCCTGGGCACACAGAGTAGAAAATGAAAGAGATAAAACCCACCCTTATCATCACAGGACATGAGAAAGTGGTATCTCATACTGCTCTTACATGCCAGCTGGAGGTGGTCCAGGGGTGGTCTGTGGTGGGGTGCTGAGGGGATGAGGGTGAGTGTTGGGGGTGCTCAGACATGAAAAGCAAAACCACAGGAATGCTGGTGGATGTTGAGTTCTTGTGCACAGGGTGGCCTGAAACCATCTGCCTCCCCAAGAACTGGCTTTGGAGATTGGACTTGTATGTAAGCACTGGAAGCAGAAAAGCAGAGGTGTTTCTCTGCCTCCTTTCTCTCCTCCATCCTTTGCCCTCACTTTGTTTGTGCACTTAAAGTGAAGACAAACAGGAACAAAACATCCTGGGGGACCGTGAGCAGATGCAATAAGAGGAGGAATGTAGTAAACATACATTATTTTGGAAAGCATGGGAACCCTGCCATCCTCTTTCTGGCAAACACCAGTGCTCTAAGGGAGACCATGGGATCAGGGGGCTCTTCCCCCTGTGCCATGCGAAAGCACTGAGGCTTTTAGGTATAAAAGGCTTTTGGATGCTCAGAAAAAGTAGTAGAAAATATAAAAGTGTGTTTGCTGCTGCTCTTAAGGGCAGGAGGCATATCCAGACCAGGGCTCTCGTGCTTTAGCCTTCAGCTGGGCCCTGCTGCCAGCACAGGAAAGGCTTTTACCCCAGTCAGATCCCCATGCAGCCCACTCTGTGGTGTGGGTCTGTCCATGCCTGCCTGGTAAAGGCGGCTTGTGCCCAAGGTCTGCATGAAAACAGATGGGGGAGGGGGGGATTGACCAGGCCCATGCCATGAGCCCTCTGTGGTGCTGGCAGGGCCCTTGTGAGCCCAGATCCAGCATGCTGGGCTGCATTACTGCCTTGAACAGCAGGTACTGAAGCATTTAGTGGGGATGCACAGCAGTGATACCATACATGAAAAAGCTCTAGCTAGACATGGCTGCTGGATCCTGAGGGAAAAGAAAAGGAAAAGCAGAAAGAAAAGACAAAAAGCTGTATGAGATGTTACAAAGATGATGAGAAATGCACATCTGTGGCTACACACAGCACAGAGAAAGCCAAACCATGCCCTGGGCATCCTCTCCTCGGCTGCAAGGGCAGTGCAGCTCTGGCATGGGCAGACTGAAGGAAGGGCTCACACAGCAGTTCTGTCCTCCCAGGAGTGTCACTGCCCTTACTGTGAGGCTGAAGGCAGAGTCGAGGAATGTGACCAGCTCACAGGAGCATTTAATTTGAAAGTATCAGTCAGACCACATCTGATCCTGTCCAAAGCATCACAGGGTTGGCAGGGAAATGGAGTCATCTTCACTTGAGTCTTTAGGCCAGGCTGGAGCAGAATGCACTTGCTTTGCACATACGGCAAAAGCACTCCTTCCTCCCAGAGGATGCTTTGAAGGAAGAGCACTGAGGATAGCCGGATCCGGGAAATTAACAGCAGCTAAATATTAGTCTGTTTTCAACAAGGCCAGAACAAAAATCCCTCAAAAAAGGACTCTCAAAAGACTCTTTTCTTCTCAAGCAGCAAAGCTTCTCAGGATCTCCTTTTGGCCCAGGACCCCCCAGCCCAGACATGTTGTCACTCTTTTGGCCTCTCTGAGGTCAGCCGCTGGGTCTGTAGGCAAATGGTGTTCTGGCATCTGCCCTTGGGGTGCTGCTTTGCTGGTACCCACCCCAAACCTGCAAGCAGTGGGCTCACAGATCAGGGCTGATGCAACCTGATGTAACTGCAGCTGAGCAGCTCCCTGGGGAGCCTCTCTGCGCATGTGCCTCAGTGCATGTGCTGCTTTCAGGGGAGGGACCTCAGGAATCATCTGCTCCAACCTTTGGAGGCAAAGCATGACCTCGACTAGATGGCCCAGCATGCCAAATCTTTAAAGCATCCAGTGTTTGGGAATCCACCACTTCCTTGGGGAGATCATTCCAATGACTCATTGTTCTCATTGTCAAAACCTCCTTTCATGTTCAGTCAGAATCCCCAGGAGTAATTTGTGTTCATTTCTCCTCATCTTTTCCATGTTGCTTCTTGTAAAAAAGGAGTCATCTTCTTTGTAGCCATCCTGTAATAATGGAACAGGGAGATAAAGTGCTTTAAATGGAACATGGTGTTAAGGTACCTTAAAGGTCCTTTAAATACTGGAGCATGGTGATAAGAGGCTGCTGCAGCAGGCAAAACACAGGCTACTGTGCCCCTAGACAGAAGTGTGGCTCTGGGAAATAACAGCAGGGCTAAAAGCCCTGTCTAGCAGCTGCCACTACTCCTGTCCTGGGGCAGGCAGGGCTAAGGTAGCTGCTGCTCTGGTGCCTCGTCCCAGCAGGCGGGAATGCATCAAATCTGACCTGGATCTTTCCAGACAAGCCTGAACATCACGGACAAACTTCTGACGCAGCTGCCTCCCTTTGATTTTGTTTGTTGTTGCTGTATTCTAATGGGTGTCTTCTTCAGCAGTGGAGGTGCAGTTGCAGTGGTTCCCACCTGGTTGCATCAGTCTTGTGGACTGATGCGGTGAGCAGCGCTGCTCATACAGTGACTAATGGGCAGGAGGGAACCTGAGATCTCACCACTTCCTAGCAGCTCTGTGAAGACTGGGCAGGTGATAGCCTGCCCTTGCTGCCAGTGTGCAAAGCTGCATCAGCGGAGGCTCTGCACGCACTTCCGAGAAGGGAGCAGTAAGCCTGACAGCCCAAACCCACTGCAGCCCAAGGCTCAGGCTTTTTACACACTGCAGATGTTTCTTGCTTCCTGCTTTCATGCATTTGCTGCTTGTATGGTCCTGGTGAGCCCCTATATGATCAGCCATGTGGCTGTCCCAGGGTTCCTTGCATAGTCCCCTGTCTGTCTTTGAGGCACAGCATACTCTGGTAGTGGTGATATGTTGGTCTTTTCTCCTGCATAAGGAGACACCCTGGAAGACCTCTGAGAGCCCCAGCAGCCACTGAGAGCAAGTTCTGCTTGCTGTAACGGGCTGGCAGCAGGACAGCCTGGGAGAGGAGCTGGCAAATCCCAGCTCTAGTCGAGACTGTATGTCTGCATCTCCAGCACACAGGCAGATTGCTCAGTGCCTGTGCTTTTTCCCATCACTGTAGATGACATCAGTACCTAGAGAAGCCTTGCTATGGAAATTAATCAGAGGTGGCCATGGTCTGCAAATAGGCCCAGCTGAAGCTGCAGATGATCTGATGTGTAATGCTTGGGCCAGCAGCCTGGCATCGCAGCGAGCGACATCCACGTGTGCTGCTGGCAGCAGAAGAGTGTCAGACCCAGCTGCAGCAGCATATCAGTGTGGGCAGGAACAGAGAGCAGCACCAGCATCTATCCCGTCTACCCACCACATTCAGGCAGAGATGCCAGAGGAGCCAGAGCTCCTGGCACCCCTATGTGAAAGCATGGGCTGCTGCCCCAACAGCAAACTCAGCCTGTGAGTGAGGAGTTCTATAATCTCAGTATGGGACAACAGGATGCCACGCAGGACATAGCACTGCTTATAAAGGTGCTAGAAGGCAGCCGAGACAGCACTCTGTGCATTGCTTCTCCATACAGCTGCTGTGCGGAGCAGCGCTGCCCCTGGAAGGATTTGTCTGTGGGGCAGAGCAGGGCAAAGCTGCAGGGCACCAGCCACTGTGAGTCTGATTTGGACCCCTGAAGATGCCTGCCTGCTCTACTGTGCCTGCATGGGCAGGGCTTGACTGAACCTCCCACCAGCAGGATTGTGCCTGGGAGATCTGCAGCTGCTTTTGGGTCCAAAGGCACCCACTGGTGATGAGCACAGAGGTGAGGAAGACGGTGCACCCAACCACATCTCCAAGGTGACAGGGTCCTGAGCCTTTGTATGTTGAACTGGGAGTCTTGGTCTGGTACCAGTGAAGGTGAGCTCTTGTGCAAACTTATACCTTCCCCTGCACCTGAGCAGAGCTTTGGCTGGAACTGGGTTAAAAGTGAGAGTTTATTAACTTTAGAAGAAGAGGCAGGAAACTCAGAAGGACTACGGGAATGTTACGAAATTATACAGGGAGAAAATTAGAAGAGTCAAAGCCCAACTAGAACTTGATCTTGCTACTGCTGTAAAAGGCAATAAGAATGTTTCTATAAATATATTAGCAACAAAAGTGTGAGGTGTCCCTGCCCATGGCAGGGGGGTTGGAACTAGATGATTTTAAGGTACTTTCCAAGCATAACTATTCTATGAGAAGGAGGGCTAAGGGAATCTCCATTCTTTATTGGATATGGGTAGAAACAGTAACAAGGGGTGATGAAAAGGCTGAGGTACTTAGTGCCTTATTTGCCCCAGTCTTTAGTAGTTAGAACAGCTTTTCTCAGGGTACCCACCTC
>JANRGW010044779.1:0-67381 GCA_024733675.1 Psilopsiagon aymara
TAAATTATGGCCTGGTGTTTGCTTTTTGAAAACTTCAATGATAATTAATATTATCTTAAAGCTAAGGGTATAGATGTAAAAAAAAAAAACAAAACAACAAAACAGGAGCAGGAAGTGGACTTGGGTCTTACACAAGACAATCTCCCAGTCACTTCAAGGAGACAGGGTCAGGCCTCACCTTTATTCCCATGCATTTGCATTATTGACTTTATGAAACAAAGGCAAATCCCTAAGTAAAGAACTCATTGTGCAAACCAAGAATGCCTGCATGATCCTATGTCATTAGCGATGGCAGATCTCCACATGGCAGCCATGCACCACACACTGGATGAGACACTGGCTATTTGCACAGCGTACAGATACCACTTTGCTGTGGTATGCAAACCATTAAATGATATGACTACCACAGTGATGAAATAGCCTGCTTTACACTTGTATTCACCTGTTGACACATCCACTGCCTGGCACTCTGAAGTACAGGGTAGAGGCTGAGAAACAACTCCATCCCAAGCACAGCCCCTGCCTAAAATTGTGTCCTCTGATCACATTTCTGCATCTGTCCACAGCCCCTCCTCAGCAACATACCCTCCCCTTCTCACTCCCTGACAATACATCCCAAGCTTAAGCTTGACACATTAAACAATTCAGTGCTTTGTGTGGGTGAACTAAATTATATTACTTTTATAGAATTAAAAGTTAAAAAAAAGGCCAAATGAAAAGCCTTGTTAGTATACAAAAGAATAAAGGGAATTAAGATTTCTTCCCCATATGGCAAGCTTTGATGTAACATGACATATTTCAATTACTGGTAGGTTACTTACAGTATTTCTGATCTGCCCAAAAAAATGGTACATGGTTTAACTGTTCTCTTTGAGGTACTATTTATTAGTCATATAATACATTTTTCTACTGATTAGGGAAGATGACTCAGTACTGAATATTCTGTTTCCTTACACAATTGATTTTTTTGTGCCTTTTTTTTTTAATATTATTTTCTCCAACACAGTTTTGCTGGCTAGTCCTTATTAGTATAAATCATCTGCAGATGTGCTAGAGATTTCACACTACAGCTTCAAAGACCTTTTCTAGAAACTGTGGAGAACAAAGCAATTTTTCATATGTAATTCCATTCTTCTTTTCCCCAGTGATGTAACTGTCAAGGAAAATCACAGCTATGCTGACAATGCAATACAGAATGAACTCAGATCCATACAGACTATTTCTGCAGAGGCCCAGAATCCAGAGGTGAAAATTATCTATTATTCTAAACAACAGAACTGGCTGACGAGATTAATCAGGAGCAAAACCAACCTAGCCCCAAGCAAGAACATTAGATTTCCAGTCCCTGCCAGGTTTCCTCCATGAAAGTGGCCAGACATAGCAACTATGTCAACAGCAAACCAGCTGCTGGTATTGCCAGGCTTATTCCTCCCTTCAGACAGAAAGAGAGACTCCACCAGCTACCGCCCCACACCCCACAGCTCAAGCTAGCTGTATCACTACCCCCCAAATAAATCTTCTGCTGACATTTAGTCCAAAGCATCTTTTGGTTTATTCTATTTTGTTTAAAGAAAAAAAAGAAAAAAATAAAAATAGTCCAACAAACCAAAACCAAAGGGGAGGGAAAAAAAAAAACAAACACAACAACAACAATAACCTACAAACAAACAGGAAAGTACATTAAATCAAACACTTTCAATTTACATTATTTTTGGATCACTTCCTCAGTGGCCTGTCCATGGAAATCTAGCATTTTGCAAACTTTCAACTAAAACAAGAACAATATTCAATACCAACAGGATGAAATAATTCAATCTGCCCATGGCTTAATTCACAAAAGCAAATTTCTCTTTCACAGTCTCGTCCCAGAAATGAGAAATAAACTGCACTTCAGTATCCATTTCTCCTGGAGGAGAGGGCAGAACTGGGTCAGTTCAGTGGGGGGCTTTTTTGGCATTCTCCACTTTTCAAAGGATAAAGCCTGACAAAGGGACAGACTATCAAAACTAAGCCAGAAATGAATCGATTTACAGCAGTGTAGTAAAATCAAAATGTGACTCTATCTGGTTATTACTCAATATAACTTACAGAAGAAATGGGTCTTTGTAAAGCCTTAAACAAATTAATTTGCTTGCTTAGCAGACTTAGGGCTTGTTAAAGGCCCACTAAGGTGCCTCATTGCTTTCAACGCTCTCTGGCTCATTGCTCATTCCACACTGTTCAGTAGCTCGCTGTAATACTGTATTTCAGAAATTTTCTTCTACTTCCCAGTAATTTCAGAATGATTATAGAATGGACTGAACATAGGACTGGGGAGGTGGAGGGAATCTTAGTTAATCTATCTCGAAAAATCAGACCTATAAGATACCACACTAAAATCAGTCCAAACTAAAAATAACCTTTTAATCATCTGAACTAGATAACTGAGCAGTCATATGTCACAACCAGCACACAAATAACCAGAAGGTAACAAAATACAGTGCTGTACTTCAAACAGAATCAATCACAAATTTCTTAATTTTTTTTCCAGAAACCTAGCAATTTTTCCCTTTTTAGATTTTTTTTTCTTAAATCCCATCTGATGGGAGTTAGTATCGAGCAAAGGGATATAGAGAAATCTCTAGCTCATCAGTTGCTAAGTAGATCTGTTACTACAGGAAACATGTTCACATCTTTAACAGGTATAAACAAACACAACTGATGGGGAGGACACAATCAATAAAATTTTCCAAAAATCCTAGGACTGTTTATCTTAAGATTGTATCTGAGTGATTTCAATCAGATGCAAATTTGTTCTGGTATTTCTCATCTTTCCCAGCTTGTCAGATAATTTACCTCCCAAGCAACTCCTGTGATCAGGTTTTCTCAGTTCAACCATTAACTCATTCTTTGCCCAAAGAAAGAAAAATCCATGCCACTTGGAGCTGTTTTTCAAAAGGACAGGTATGGATTGCAGCCTAAAAGGTTGTTAACTATACTACAATCATCACTCTAATGTATTTTAAAAAATAATACTAAGGCATAATAGAGTTTTCTAGTCTTCTGTTACCTGCTGCTGTGTTCTACACAAAGCAAAACAAGTGCGAAGCTCATTGCTAGATACAGCTGAAAACTTTTATTGACTACTCATCCTGCATCTGCACTTTATTACCATAAACTATTATGCTCCTTTCTCATAAGGTATGCACACGTGAGCCAGAATTACAGATAATTTACATGGAAAAAAACCCACAAGAAAACCAAATCAAACTACTTTACACCTTCCATGTGTGGTGCATGCTTATGTGCTTCCCCAAATCAGAACCACAGGCCTCCGAGAAACACCACTGTGCCTTAAAAAGAGCCACACTGTGTCACCTGAGTTATAACAGATGTCTGACACTGGCTTTTACATGACGCGACTGCACATGCATTCCTTTTGTAAAAGTCTGTGTAAAGTTTGGAGTTTTCATCTGGATGAAATGCACTGCATAAATATGCAGTTATCACCAGTATGCTTCTGGCTTCGATAAACTTCTGGTAAAGTAGAACCTATGAAAACTGTTTAACATTCTGTAATTAAGACAATGTTAGAATAAACATGTTTTGCCATGACAAAAAAATTACTGGAGACAAAGACCTTAAACATTTCTTGTAACAAGCCTTCTACAGCGTATCTATGAAAGCAGTATTTTTTTTTTATTTCTGTGATATATTTCCTTTCATGAAGATATGTTGCAAAATAAACATTATTATTGTGTTCTAAAAATGTCTGCTTTGAACTATTTAAACTATTTTAATTACTCAATGTTTTATTCAGCATATTTAAAATTTGCCCACTGACCCATATATTTCTTATCTAAGGCAACGGAGCTACTTCTCCCAGATCATTCAGTGCAGGTTAGCCAGGCTTTGTGAGCAGCGTATAATGATATGCAAATGAAAACCATAACTATGTCAATTTAAGGTCAAAAAGGCCTATTTGTGGTTATTATGGAAATCAGTTTAAATGCGAGGTAGCTAAACAATGCATCTTTGCCCACTGTCTCAGCAAAAAAACACAAACAACCTGCCAACATCTGCTTTTTGAAGTGTCAGATAACATTATTTCCAGGATGACATCAAGGGCCTTCATTGGCTATGCATAAGGTCAGTGAATATTAACTTCATTTACACTTGGCTGAGAATTGGCTGGTGCCAACAATAGAGGTATAGATCCTCTGCTGAGCAGGGTTAAAAACTGACAGAAAGCTGCCATTGAGGAAGATGGATGATGGTACTAGCTGACCCTATTCCTCCCCAAGTGTCACAGCTTTGGCCTCTTTTCTATCTCTGCAACAAAAGACCCTCCCTGAGCTTCCCAGTGGCCTTCAGCTTTATTGGTGCTAACAGGCCCAGACATTTTCATCGATTAGATTCTCTACCTCTTAAACACAAGATCTTGCCCTCCCTGGCTAGCCAAACCTTAGCACAGATGTCTTTTTTTGTAATTGCTTCTCTGCTGTCTGTTGGGAAGGATGCAATTGGACAGGCGAACATCATGTCAACACAGAAAATGCTTCACCATTTATCTCAGTTTCCCAATGGCATTTTAAGGAAAGTGATATGCTGTTTGCTGGGGGTGGGGGTATTAACACTTCAATAGCTCCAAGTGTCTATAAATTCAGAAAAAGAAAATGCTGCAACATTGCTGCAATAAAATTTTTGTGCATTTGTCCTGCATGTTTTACAAATGATAAATTAGCTTTTCCAAACTACTTTAAGTACACACCTCTGAATGCACGGAAATTAGTTTAGTGCTGCTAGTGTACACGTTTCTATGTCTGATCCTCAAAGGACTTTTCAGTCAAGTTCAAAGTAGATATTTTATAAATAATAAGGTTTGAAAAGTTAATGAAGTAACATCTGTAGTATTTTCAGTCTGAGGCCATAAACTTCATAAAAAACCCACAAATACATTAGGAGCTTAAATAGATTATAACATACCTATTATATGGAATGAAAACAATCAGATATCTTACAACATTTGAATGACAGAATGACTGGAGGAATAATAAAATGGAAACATAACAGAGCTGTATAGAATGCTTTGGGCTTGAGGAAAATCAAAAATGATGTATCGTGAGATTTTTGTGTTGTTGGGGTTTTTTTAAACATCTGACACTGGACATTGCCGGCAAAAGAGTAATGCAATTAACAAGCTAGTTGTTTAGTCCAGTAGAGCAACTCCTGCCTTTTTATATACACTATGGAAACACACAGCCTCCTATCATAATTTATATATTATCCTAGATTCTGGGCTGCATCACATATGCTCTGTGCCAAAGTGATTGCGCAAAGCCACCCTTAAAGATGTTACAGCTAGCCAGAGGACTGGTCTCCCACTAAGGTGCAATCAACAGTGACTCTAACAACTCTTGCTCAGCCCAACACAGGTTTATAGCCAGAAGCAAAGGAGCACAAATAAAACACCCCTATTAAAACCTACAGCCCAACTTACATAGAAGGAACTGGCACAACTCTCAGAACAAAGTATGATCTAGAGACCATGCATATAAAAAGTAATGGGGGGAAAAAAAAATCAAAAAGAGAAAGGGAGGGCCAGGACACCAAAACTGTGGAGGGCTTTTTTTGCAGAGCTATGCATTTGGTAGTAAATACTATGGAGTAACTCCCTCAAACTTAGGGGAAGGAAAAAAAACAAACAACCAACACACACTTACAACCCAATCTGGCAGTACAGTCTATAAAGGTGAATGGAACTGTCAGCCACCAAAACTACCTCTTTGCATGACATAATGTGACAGGACAGATCAAATTATTTTAGTTTTCCGGTAATGGTTGTAGTTTTAACAGAGGGAAGGGGTTGGAGGATCAAGTAAAAGGCAAACCTTTTCTGCTGGTGGAGATGAAAAATGGCACCATTTTCAAACTAGCCACAATCAAAAAGGAAGTGTACCATAGTCATAACAGCAAAAAAGAAAAACTAGTCATAATTCAGCCATAAAATGATGTACTATGAAAAAATGCGTGAAAGCAGCTGAACTGATTTTTGAAAATACAACAAGATATATATTTCTCAGAATGAGATGTTTATTGGACACAGCCAACCACAATATAAAATAATGCAATTGTGTTATTCTTATACCAAGATTCATGATGACTGTTTTTTTTCTTTTTTAAACACTACTGATAGGGAATTTTGCCACAGTAATGAGGAAAACACACATTTTTCATCTGTAGTAACTCCTATTAAACAAAATGCTTTTAGCAAGGACAGCAGAACTGAGCCCCTGCTCTTTGTGCTAGTAACAGACGGTTATGACATGGGGCTAATTCCTGTTTCTCTTACTCTCACAAGCAGACCCAAGGGACTGCAATTTTTTTTTTTCTTTTTATGAATAAAGCAAGCAAGATTTTACCCAAGGGAAAATAAGCAGGTTTGCAACAAGAACATTTGCGCTCCCCTTTTCCACTGGGTAAAAGTAAGGAGCTCTGAGTCTTTAGTGCACCCTGCCAGCTCCAAAGAAAGCATTAAGGAACCCCAGTTGCAGGTACTTGGAAGAAACAAAGAACTGGCACAAAATTATCAAATGATGACAGCTGTCAACAGATTTCCTCAAAATGTTTCAGAAACAATTATCAAGAATGGAGATTAGCACAGGATCCCCAGCATCACGCTACCTCCATCTGGAGTCGGTAGAACTACGAAGTCTCATGAAGCATATAGCTATGAAGATTTTTAAGACGACAAGACAGATCCATTTAATGTAATATACAGGAGTTTTTCTCCAATGGATGATTTACAGGAAAAGGGCTCCAGTCAGAAGATACTCTCTTTTTCCATCACTTAAGGTCCTAGACCTGGGTGAGGCCATCCCAAGCACAGGTACAGGTTGGGCAGAGAACAGATTCGGAGTAGGTCTGAGCACAGCACTTGGAGGTGCTGGCCAATGAGAAAATGATCACGAGCCACCAGTAAGTGCTCACAGCCCAGCAAGTCAACCATATCCTCAGCTGCATCAAAGAAACCACGACCAGCAAGTCATCTTGCCCCTTTGCTCTCATGACACCACACTTGGAGTACGGTGTGCAGTTCTGGTGTCTCCAACATAAAAAGGACATGGAACTGTTGGAACAAGTCCAGAGGAGGGCCATGAGGATAAGGGGGCTGGAGTACCTCCTCTACAAAGACAGGAAACTGGGGCTGTTGAGCCTGGAGAAGAGAAGGCTGCATGGAGACCTCATAGCAGCCTTCCAGTATCTGAAGGGTACCTACAAGGATGCTGGAGAGAGACTCTCCATTAGGGAATGTAGTGACAGGACAAGGGGTAATGGATTTAAACTTAAACAGGGGAAGTTTGCGTTAGATATAAGAAGTACTTTACTGTGGGGGTGGTGAGGCACTGGAATGAGTTGCCCCAAGAAATAGTAAATGCTCCATCCCTGGCAGTGTTCGAGGCCAGGTTGTACAGAACCCTGGGTGACAGAGTTCAGTGTGAGGTGTCCCTGCCCATGGCATGGGGGCTGAAACTAGATGATCTGACTTTTCAACCCTAACCATTCTATGATTCTAATCAACAGCCATCCCTCTCTTCCAGTTAACAAATCCAAGTCAACCATTATATACTTGTAAACATATTCTGAAAATTAAAATTAAAATTAAAAAAATAAATAAGTAGTAAGTACCTGTGAAGCAAATGCTTATCATATGCTGAAGGTGACCAGGCTGTTCACCTTTACAGGATATCGTATCTCTTTATACAGGCTATATTGTCCACAAACCACCATACTATGTTTCTTTAGCTACTACTGCCATGGCTGTAAGACCAAATGCCTAACTCAAGAAGCAGGAGTTCCCAGAGGACATAGGCTACTGAGCCTAGGGTAAGCGTAATTTGTATGTCACATGCAACATGCTTGTTATATCCTCCTTAAAAGGAGGTGTGAAAGTGTCACAAACTTGGGCTTTCATTTTATTGAATATAAATACACCACTGACTGAGAGAGATGGAAACAACTGGTATGACCAGAGATACTTAAAAATCACTGCTGAAGAGATTGTAGATTTGAAAGACTCTTCCATCTCTGCATTTCAATGCAATATACATCGCATTTGGAGATTTTCTTATACCTAAAGAAGAAATTCCATTATTATACATCCATTAAGTAAGAACATATAGCACTTTAAAAAGCAGCATCAAAAATACTGTTTCAAACTGAATGTTTAAGCACCTCAGGCCACTCACAGCTAGGCACAGGATAATGAAATGTTACTCATATTTACAAGACAAAACTAAACTTGCCTTAACTGACCATCATGGTGTGAGAAAGCCAACGTGCAACTTACAAATCAAGTGAATCTAGGACACCTGCCTTTAGGAAGAAGGACAGCCCAAGTAAAAGATTTTTTTGTATACATGGAGCTGATCTGTAATGTTTTCAACTGTTCAAATGACCTGAGCAGCCTGTTTGTACATAGTCCCAGAACACGTCCATCAATCCATGTCAGCATTCTTCCAAGCTGCACTTTGACTGGCAACTGACAGTTATTCTCCTGAATCATAATTAACAATGAATACCCTTGTCACTTCTTAAATACACAAGATGTCATTAAATGGCAGAATTTAAAAATTGGGGTTTGTTCTGTGAGAACAGGGATTGTATTTTCATTTAGCCCTTGTATTTAGGAGAGAAATAATCCTTATTTAAAGCTTGCACACAATTTGTACTATCAGCATGTGCTTTATCTTCAAAAAAAATGCTCTACTTTCATCATGCAATTTTGATTAGTATGCTCCTGGATACATGATTTTATAATGGTAATACATAATACAGTGACTGTGTAGCTCTATGTATGACAGAAAATCTTTAAGATAACAGATCAAAAGTAGACATGTCATTGTCTCCTCCGTTATACTCACACACGAAAAAAGTGTTAAAAAGAAAAAGTGTGATTTCTTTACTAGCATTATTCACTGGCAATTCCACCGGTAAGAGTTCTTTAATAATAGGCCAAATAGAGACTTCTTTCAACTGACAAACTAAAGCAGACAGACAAGCATACACATTGTAAAGCCAAACAACTGCTCCTTTTAATCAGAAAACTAAGTGATACACAACTAATGGTAAGTGAAAGTGAACAGAAGAGACAGTCACAGATCACAGGCTTAATATTCAATCCCATCCACACTGGGGGACAAGATTTTCAACCCTGCTTATGATTTTAGTCACACGATACTTTCACACTTCCCCAGCAGCAGGCTGCAGATTAAATCTGTCTGAGACTTCCATAGGTGAGATAATTAGGTGACAATATGTAGCCCTGGAATTTGCTTACAGTTATAACAATGTGCATTTCATTTAAGTATCATCTGGGGGAACTTCATCCGTACTTTTTTTTAGCTAGAGACAAAAAAAAAAGCTCACATTCTGAAAGTTGTCTATTTGTCTGTATAAACATATGCTAATTTTTACTGTAGAGCTACTGGTATGGGATAAAACTTTTCAACAAGTTGGATAAAAATGGAGTTCTCTAATTTATTACTGTGCAGACAAATTAGTCAAGAAAAAATGGTGACATTTTGAAAAATGAGAAATCAAACATCCAAGATCAGTGTTTGATTTCAGCTAAGGCGCTGTATCATGGACCTGATCCAATAGAACAAAGTCAAGTAAGAACATCCTCTCTTCAGTAAGATTCCAGTCACATCTGAAAAATATTTCTCTGTTTGAAAATTATCTATCTCTCTATGAAGCAATTAAAAGAAATATTAAAGATGATCTTGATTTTTTTTTTTTTTTTTTTAAAGACTTCAAACGGAACTGTATGGTCTAAGAGAAACAAGAAAAAAGATCAATATGTCCCCATTTGCTTTGACATACAAACAACATCACCATTATAAACAAATGAAAAATCAGGAGAACATTTTCTCCAGTTCTGTAATTCACTTCAGAAATATATACATGTATGTATACTGTGCAAAGAAATTGATCAGACAAAAATACATTTTGAAAAATGAGAGCTCAAAAATCCAAGATTAAATGTTTCATATTTTATATATACTTACGTTTATAAATATATGATGTGTATATATATATATACACTACTTATATAAGTATAGTGTGTATATATATAAGATATATAAACTATATATTATGCATAATTATATATATTTTTATTTTTATATATTTATACTTATACATAAAAGAAAACGCAGAACCTAAGAGACTGGAAGCTATCACTCCCCATGAATGGTTCTAAATGCTAGACTGCGAAGGGCAAATTTCATCAGGGGCTAATAAAACCCTCTAACAGTGACTGCATGTTGGTTAATAGGCATGCCCTATTTGAAGCAAGAGATCCAAGTTCAAATTCTCCTCAGCAAGAAAAATAATTGACCTAAGTCTGGAAAACTTGAGTTGAATGAGATCATGTAAATATGATCAGTGATCACAGCCACATGTTGCCCACTTATACCTTATTCCACAGACAGATTTTTGAACACGTAATTTGTTCCAGCATCAACAGAGCTGAGCTGTTTGGCACAGAAGCTGACAAACTTTTAGGCATACAATAAGCTTTACTTATAAAATCTCAATTGCCCACATTCTTCAAGCGTTTTCATGGTAGCTAAGTAATGGCTCCAAGATTCTAAATTAGAGCTTTAATGAGATTCTCAACGCCATGTCCCTTTGTGGACACAAATGGATTGATTCAAATAGGCACCACACAGACATTCACGAAATGTATCTTTTGTTCACAAAAATCTACCCATACAATAGTTCAGTGGAAGAAAGAGATGGTACTTTCAGGAAGTTCAAAGAACAGTGTTTACTACTTTAAAATGAAGACTAGCTAGTAAGCTAGGAAACTGAGGGGTTCGGACGGCTGGAGGCCACAGGCAATACTAACTTTTCAGTTGAGTGGATCAGATCATTAGTTCAAGCTCCAGAAACTCCCAAGTTTTCCCTTGATGGTTCTTCAGAAGTGGATGGAGAACTCTGACATCCCGCCCCTCCCCTGCATGGAAGGTCAGACATCTACAAAGAAATACGTGCTTGTACACTATGTCATAAGACTTGAACAAAAGCATATATGTATGTGATCATTCAAGAAAAATAAGCTCTATCAGGAATCAGGGGACACCTGCAATTTAGTCACACCATGAGAACATACCCAGTAAGATGAACAGAACGCACAGCAGGTCACATGCATATGGCTATGTAAGACCCCCCCAGTTAGTCACCTGCCAGATGAACTCTAAGTATCACTTTCAAAGGCCACCATAGTTCAATCCAGTGTGTTCAATCTACTGGAAAAACAAACATCATTTATCTAGGATGGGTGATTTCACATTCACTAAGTGTAAGGAAAGAATGATAACAAGTTATAGCCACTAATTATGCTAGAGATTATACACCTTATGTATGACCAGTGGAATTTGATTCCTGTTTGTATTTGCTCTTCTGTACACATTTATATTTGCACAGTGCCAATGATTCAGAAAAACACATCTAATCAAACATGTACTTAAATATGTTTCTTCAACTTTCTACATCAAGTTTCAGTTATCCTTACAGTTACCTAAAACCTCAGCACTTTCCTTAGTAGGAAAATACCAACACATGATATTACTCTCAGAGTTAACGGGACTCTCGCCATTAAGTTCTAGGGACGATGCCTCAGCCCACAATCCTACATACATTCTTTTGCATTCAGCATTAGTTCCTTAAAATAGTCAAAACTTGTTTACTGAAAAGTAGGAGCCCCATTTTTACACTTTCTACAGCATATTTATGGCAATACACAACATCAGAAATTTTTCTCATAAAAATCAGCAGCCAACCAGCAAGCCAGGGCCCTAGACTGGCATCAGCTTCCCAAAACTGAACCTGTAACTTATTTCACAATTATAGCAAAAATTGTTGAATTTATATATATTAAATACATTGTAAAATAATAACAGTAATTATATTTCTTAATCATGTACTTGATTTTCATCCATCAATCACACACATTTGAGGTCTGTCAGGTGTCAGAAAATACTAATAATTACAGTTAATTAGACTTTTATTAGAAAATACTTGACATTATTATTGCAGGAGAGCCATGCCTTGTCAAGAGTCACATGTAACTAATCCAAACTATAAAAATTAAAAAGTTACAATTATCAAGTTACCTTGGTAAAACCCCCTGACATTTCTACATATGCCAGCAACTTTATCCTCCTTAGGATAGACAGTAGGGCCACCAAGCTAAATAACGCTGTACAGCTAAATACATTGACAGGATCAGGACTTCAGAAGTGTAATAACTGAACCCAATTCTTATTTCACACAAGCTTTATAACTGGTTGCCTTTGCAACTCTGAATTACACTCATAAATTAGCTTAATACTACGTAAAATTTCCTAAAATGCATATACCTTCTAAAAGATAATTTTTTCCTATAAGAAAAATCTCTTCTTAATGGAAAGATACAGAAGTAACAAAAAAAGCATTACATACTGAACAGTCACTCTCCTATATGTTCACATACTGTGTTTATTAGGGAGACTTGATGAAATCATTAACAGGAAGTACACAAGAACACTCTTTCACCAGAGACACTGGACATACTGCTGATATGTCTGAGAACAAAAAGAGATACGAGATTCCCACAGAAAATGAAGTTTCTGATGTCAACTCTTAAGTAGGATACTATCTACTTCCACATACAACATACATTTTTCATTAATATCAAGGACAAGCTAACTCACTGTGACAGAGGCAATGGAAAGATTAGGAAGTGCACAGGGATAAAAGCTTCTGTAAGTAAGGAGAAGACTGCTCATAAAAATGTCAAATATATTTGCTATTGTTGTTTTCTCAACAATGAAAGGTGATTACATAAATCATCATGTGAAGAAAAATAACTTTTTATGAAATTAAAGATGGGTAATGCTAAATTAAACAGTAAGCCTGCCCTTTTTGGTTTGTTTCTTCTCGGCTCAATGTTACAACATTCTAAGAAGGCTTACAGTAAAAAACATACACATATTTTTCCTCTCATGTGAACCATGTTTGGCTTTTAATAAGCTTCCTGAACATATTTTTCTAATTCTCTTAAGGAAATCCCTTACAAATTGTTTCATTCTTAACTTGGTTCCAGCCTTTATTTTTTATTAACAAAGTACTATTTAATGTGGGAGGGAAAGCAGACATGAAACCAACACAACCATGACATAAACAAAGTAAATGCATTGAGCACACTTTGAAAGACCCATTTTGTATTTGCGGGTATTAACTTGAAAATGTTTTACTTCTCTTCAATTTCAAGTGTTAATCCGCAGGCTGTGTACAGCTTACTGTTTTTAATGACTAAATTAGCACTGAAGACAGAGCTTGCACTGTACAGGGAAAACACTGATATTTAGTGATGAGAAGTCAAAAAGCAGCAATTAATTTCTGCACTGTAGTTCAAGTGGTAATAAGCATGATACTAACTGAAAATAGACATAAACAGAAAACTACCTCCACAGCTTCCCAAGGAAAAAAACAAGTTATCCTCAAAGATCTAATACTGTTTAGTATATATGACATGCTGGGTGGCTGGGGAGCGAATATTTTCATGATAACAAGCAAGCTTGAGATGCAGCAAAATTCAAAAGCCATAAACAAATACATAAAATAGATTAGTCAAACACTTATTCACATGTTCCTCTCTTTTCTGTGATAAGTTCTTCCCTTAAATGATCGCCATTTCCAGTTTCTCTACAGGCTACTGACTCTCCTTTTCTCAGCTCCTGGAATTCTCTTTTCTAGAAGGGGTGTTATGGGGGTTTTTTGTTTGTTTTCTTAAAAAAATAAAAGTAATATTTAATGGAGTGCACGTACACTTGAGATTCCCCTAACAAGGATTACATGTGTCACTTCTCCCATTTCAATCAAAGACAAAAGAATATTTAAATTTACTTTTAGTAGCTTAATTCTCAGAGGTTAACAGAAACCTCAGCCAAAAAAAGTCAACCAAACAAAAAAAACCCACCACAAAACAAAAATCTTCATCTAAGATGATCCTTTACACTTAGAAAATTGTAACAAAGCTATTACACGCCCATTGCACCTTCCACAGATTTTTGGGCAGAAGTTTCTTTCAGAAGCAAGATGTATGGTTTTGGGCAACAGACATGACACAATGAGATTCCATTTCTAAATAGCAACTAAAGCTCCATTTAGAACAAACAGAAGATAGACTTTATGACTAAGGAGTTAACAGCCCAGCTGTTGAGCAACCATAGCTAATTCAGCAGTGGCATCCCAAACCCGTAAAAAGACAGCTTTAGTACTTCCTCTGTAACTAAAGGAGAAATTACTAAGATTCTGTTAGATGTCATTGCTTTTTGTTTTGATTTCAAGGTCTGTGCACAGCAGTGAATCTGAGAAAACAAAAACAAACAAACAAACAAAAACAAACACAACAAATTTAGCTTAAGAAATAGATATTCAAAATGCAAAAATAAGATTAATTCCTGGAGAAAACAGAATCTCTAAAGGGGAACAGAAGGGTGCGGAAGGGGGGGGGGAGGGTGAAAAAGAGAGGCTAGAGAAGGAAAAGAGCTGTATATCCAACTATTTCACTTCTACGACCAGGCTCCATATTGCCCACCTGCATGTACTACTTCACTCATTTCTGCTCTTCTGAAGCAAAACAACAGTTAATTGGAAAAAAAAAACTGTCAGAAGCTCTGCAGATTTATTTTAGGGTTCACTCTGATGACTTTATAGGTGAGAACTAGCTGGTTTCAACTACCTCCACCACTTCATAACTTCAACTTAGCATCACCTCACTTCTCAGAGATCTTTACATGACTCTTGAGAGAGGATGCTGTATCACCAAAACTATGGTAATCTATAATCAAACTAATCAATCTAATTCAGAAGTTTCAGGCAAAGGTACACTACAAAAAAAAAAAAGAAAAAAAAGCCTGTATCTTATGGCCAAAAGGCAAGACAGATGAGACCTGGAAAAAAATGCTGTGAAGCATTAAGACACCAGTTTCTGCAAGTGATGGCTAGCCCTGCCACTAAGAACACAAGCCATTTTGTATGATGCAATTTGGAAACCACTTCCAAGAGGATGAGTTTAAAGTCTCAATGTCCGCATAGCTCTTCTCCCCTTCTCATCTCTGTGTTGATGCATCCAAAAAGCTGAAGGACATGAACAAATTAGGTCAAAGAAACTCAAATGACTTAAGGACTCTGATAAATTCATAAAAATCATTCTATGAATACTAGACTGTTCCAAAAGAAAGATATAGCAAGAAAATACATCTTTCTACCACATCTCTCTGACAACGGCTGTCAGAGAAGGTGAATGAAAGGCTAAGGTGAATGAAAGCCAAAACATTCAACTTTCTAGAAACTCCAAAGGGAGCTGGAAGCAGAAATCACAGCTCCGCATTTCTTAGTAGGAACACCTTCAGTACTGACAATCTAGCTAGAAGGTCTTACTTTTACCTTTAAAGCATATGATATGTTTTTCTGAACCCTGCAAGGATTCTTTGGAAATATATTTAAATTATTTTTTTTTTTTAATTATTGTTTCAAAATCCAACTGTTCCTATGCAGACACATCTGGGACCTGATACCAGATCACAATGACCTTTCTTTAAAAAAGGACAGAAAAAATATTTAATATGTTAGGGGAGGAGGTAGACACACTCCTCTGAACTTCTGCTAGCTTCAGAGAAAACTACAAGACTCAGAGATACTCTCATTTTCTGCTTTGGTTCAATTTGCTGAGAATAATTACATTCTCTTCCCTAGAGTAATTTTGGAGGCAAATGGAAGAAAGGTAACTCTTCTTCAAAAAAAGAAGCATTTAGAGTCTTGATTATGTAAATGCCATTGAAGGAGTTTTCTAACATTCTTCCCTTTCTCTACAAAGTAAAACATTTTCAAGTTTAAAGTGCAGGAACGTCAACAGAGGTTACTCAAGCTACAGGTCACCTACAGCTTTTGGAACATGCTACCTGTGCTAAACCCTAGACTCATTTCACAATATGTGCAACTTGGGCTTTCTGTAAGCATGGTAACATTCTTTTAATGACAACATATTCTTATTTACCCCTTAATTCACTGCCCTCTACTAATAAACTTGTGGCTCATCAGCTGTTAAGTGGAAAAATATTTTAAAACAAACATACCAAAACAAACCTCACAAAAGTAATTAAAAAAACCCAAACAAAAACAAAAACACACAAACCCACAAGCACACATAATTTACCACAAATGTAATATTTCACAAAGTCAAGAGATAAAAGTTTGAAAAAAGAAGGGTCAGATACAACTTGTAGTCAGGCATAATAACACTACAAAGTTTGGAAATAAAAGCCTTTCCCTCCCTTTCTACCTCACTAAAACAAAATGTACAAATAGCTATAATCCCCTCCCCATTTGGGGGCCAATAAAGCAACTGTTGATGCACACAGTACTATAAAATGTTTAACAGTAAAACGCATCCATTTGGCTCTCCCTGGAAACCTGAAATTTCAGACTTGGTGCCCAATCATCTACATAATATTTCAGTCCAGTTGTATTAAGAGACGCTTTCTACCTTCTGAAATACCACCCTATTGCTCAGATTGAATAAATTTAATTCTCTTCTTCCCCAACCCCAACTAACACAAAACAGATGGAAAATACATTACACTGGAAGTTGTCAAAGAATTATTTTCTCCTTCAAATACCAATCACTGATCTGAGTTCTCCTTGGATGCATAACATATCAACAAAACTCCACTGCGAGAAAAAGAATGAGAGTTAGATATACTGGGAGTCCACTACTGTTAGTGAGAACTCTATTGGGCTTTTGTGGTTGGTTTGGGTATGCTGGGGTCTTTGGGGGCTTTTCTTTTTTTATTTGTCAAACAGATGCAACAGACAAGTCTTGGAAGAACTGAATATTTCTAAGGACCTTAGCTAGGGACCTTTCAGGACAATCCTTTAAAACGTACAACTTCCACACCTAAGCCTAGTGTTATATACCAGCAGACAGAAGATCAGCACTGAGGAGATAGTGTCTCTGCATGTAAGCAAAAGAACCTGCAATTCAAAGTTCAGAGACTCATCTAGTTTTCTCATGTTTGTTTCACCCAGCTTTCAGATGTTTATTTAAATGACAATTATGAGTTCTCTGGAATTTGGCTCTTATGTGTGAGTTTTATCATGATAAATAATTGAGATGGAACAGACTCCTTGCCATACTATATTGAGAAGTGATCAGTGTACCTAGGGGGGAAAAAAATAAAAATAATGCAGTCTGAAAGCTCGAGCACTAAAGAAGAGACACGCAGGAGCTCATTTTCCAGGTTATGTGTTTCTCCGCTCACGTTTATTTTCCTCCTCATCCTTCCTTAGCATTACGAGTTACTTACTACGGTCATGCAACAAAAAAAACAAACAAAAAACTCCTGGCAGCACACCCAATGCAGAGCTGCATATAAATCAAAAATCAATTGCTTCAGTATCTGAACTCAATAAATTTCACACACAGGAGAGAAGCTGTATGCAAAAGGAACACATACTTCAATCACAGCCAGCCAATCAAGCCAGTATATCACAAACGAAAATCCCCACTGAGTTACAGGCTGAAGAGCTATTTGGAACTACAATATGGCCATCTACTCCTACCTCTGCTACAATGCAGCCAGATAAGGTATTATTCTTTATCTTTAAAAGACCTTCCTATTGTGTTAAGTTAATTCAGCTGAGCTTTAGCAAGCGTGAGAGAGGAATCACAGACTTACGCCTATCCTGACTGAGCACAATGACTTCTGCCATGAGTAGTCCCAAAGAAGTCACACAGCATGCCAGGTACAAAGTATTTGCAGAAGTGAGCCCACAGACAGGGCTGTAAAAGATCTGGGTTAAGGAAGCACACGCCAACTTGCTTCTGCTTGATCTATTACACAGCTTGACAGTAACAGATAGCCAGCTGCATTAGTGTCAATGTTCAGATAAGTTTCTCTCAATATCTGTCACAAAAAACAGACATGGTATCAGTGTGCCAGCTGTATTATTGGTCACTACATAGTTGATCATAGTTAATAACATCCTCAAGCACAGACATGGCTAACAAGTATCACAGACAGCAATTACTATTGTGCACCACAGTCACCCAGATCTTTCTGACACTGAGCTGCCAACCGCGAGCATTCAGCAAGCGCCTGCCTCCCACCTTTTCCCTCTAAAGTACATTAACTTGCCTCAATATGGAGCCAGAGTTTGTTTTGAAACTCTTAACAGGATCACTGAAAGAAAAGAGGAAAAATACCATAAATGATCTTCTGGACTGTCTCCAGAGTAGCATATTCTCCTAGTGATTGCTTTGGATGCAAGCCAAAAGCAGGAAGTGTTCTTGCAAATGATCTCGCTACTATACTCAAGTACAAATTATCATTTAATTCTTTTGTCAACATCGGCACGGCTAGAAATTAAGACTGTTTAATAAACAGGTTACTTGCATTTCAGTTAACAAACACCGATTTCTTCCCTATCCTTCCCCCCCACTCACTCACCTCCTGTCCCCCACCTACTTCCCAATATACGCTCTCCTCATTTTTAGATACTTCTTCTCATTTACTGAAAGTCAAATGAAATTAGAATATGATTTACATCAACAATGACTAGGTCTGTAACCAAGAGCAAGTTAACTAAAGAAAAAAGTCACTCAAAAAAAAAAAAAAAACACCAAACAAAAACATTTGAAAGCAATACAGTGCTTGATATTTTTAACAGAGCTTTAATACAGTCTACTGAATGGTTTTGTGAGGGCAGTTTTTCACATTACAATTACTTCTAATGAGATCACCTTGCACAGTGTATAAGCCCTCATCCCTTCCCAACAGAACAATGAAAGATTTGTGCAAGGCTAGAAAGGCCTCAGATCAACTCCACTCAACTCCACCTTGTACCAAATTTCCTCATAAAAACTCATCCAGAACAAGTTTATTTCCTGAGGACAAATTATTAATAAGGAAACACATTTATTTTGCTTTAGGGTGTCCCTAACCCTCTACAGATTTTGAAGTCTTCACACAGACACCTCAGACCCAGTGACTGCTACTAGCTTTGTTTCTGGATTCTGTCGGTTTCTCCTCTTCACAGATCTCTGGATTTTTTTTTTAGTTTTTAACTTAAAACATTTCTTACCAACAAATGTCTGCATATCTTACAATAAAAATATGACGATATGTAACTCCTTGTATTATCTTGTGCTAAAAATAATAGACCAGTATCAAATGTACATGAAAATACCTGTCTTCAAACAGTCTACTGTCATGATTTTACTGTAAGCAAAGACCAAGAAATCTTTCTCACACACACATAAATACCTTACGAATGTAGCCCCAGAGACAGCAACACTAAAGGTAAGTACCATTCTAAGAATATGGATAACTGAATCAGTCTGAATTAGAAAGTAAAATTCAGTAGTCTCAGATGTGCTAGTATTTTAAACTAATTATCATGATCCCACAGCAAGCCAAATGTTTAGGTTAGTTTTAAGCAAAAAGATACTGAAGTAAGGAAAACATAGCACATTCTCAAACCTTGATATTCTGTTTGAAAGTTCAACCTTGTGTTTTATATTTTTACACACTCAACACAAACATTTTTTATTGTGTGCATTCTTCCCCTTACTAACCACACTCATTCTAAATTTACTTCCTCAATTTTAGTTTCATTGTAATTCTGCCACAGATGATGTGAAAGAAGGAACTGTTAACTACTCACATCTAAGATTGATCCAGTGCTCTGTAATAGTTATGACTTGCTCAGCATTACCAAGAGGTACAGGAAAATCACCTTAACTGCTTTAGAACATTAGTCCTGGATCTATGTTTATACTTCATACAACTTTAACTCTTCTTGTTTAAATTTAAAAATGTAGTATGTACCCACTGATGTCCAGGAGGGCTGCTTTAGATCAGCCAGCGTGAAGTTTACAGATTAAGGATCTTCAGAAGCAAACTGATGACATATTTCTCTTGAAAAAATTTAATAAAAATAAGCTGGTAGAAAAAGACCTATAAGTAATACAGCGAGTTGTATGCTTACTTACGTTCACACGTGTCTCCTTTTTGCTGATATCCTGCTTTGCAGATACATTTTCCAATAGGCACTAACCATTCTCCCTCTGCGCTACAGTGCATCTTCGGCGAGTTCTCCGCCTCCTCTTCTGCACTGCTGACACAAGTTCCTCGTACTTCAACTAAAGAGGAAAACTCTGAGCCAGTCACTGTGTCGGGAAAAATAGCTAAGTTCTCAATGATGGACCAGCACTTCTTGTAGTAGACTTTGACAGAGACCAAAGCAATACAGGCCCCTACATCCTGAAATGCAAGATAGAATCCTTTTTTGGACAAAGGTCCAATTTCTCTCACCTCTGTGTTAAGTTTCATTTTTCGCTCCCCAAGATCACCTTGGGTAAAACTTTCATCTGCTGCAATAGTGTCTATTTTTACATATTGGTTTTCTCGGATATTCCTGCCAGTGTCGTAGTCTGTTTCATAATAATACAAGTTAAAAGTTTCTTTACAAGTCCCCAGAACTCCAGGAAGACTGTTACAATCCCTCAGAGTGAATTTCAGTTCTACAAAAATTCTTTGTGCATTGCTTTTTGCAATCCAGTTAGTCCGAAGCCAGTTGTTTTGGTTTGATTCCATCACCTGGCATACCTGGTATGTTCTTATAGGAGTGTAGTTTTCATCCAGTCCACTAATTTCTTCCCACTAAAACAATAACAAACAGTTAGTAATGCAAAACAAGCATGCTATTAGATGTAACTACCATGTATTTTAAAAGGCTTCACATAACTCAAGTCTCCCTCTTTTTTAACAGTACAGCCTCATAAAAGGTATGTTAAAATACTCTTAAGCATGAAAATCTGTATTAACATAGCTGCCCACTCTCCTCTCCCTCTGTGTTTCTCCCACATATAAATAACTTCTAAAAATCATTGTCATATCAGGAGCACAGCTGCCAAAAAAGGAAAGCTTTGAAGTTTGTTAAGCATACCAAGTTCTGATTACACATGGGGCTGTACCGTATTTCCTTAAGGCCATGAAAAGAAACCTAAAATCAGTGAAGTCTTAAGACACTGAAATTGCTTGGCGCTACAGCACATGAAACTTCCGGCGGAACTTTCAGTTGTACAGAAAGCATGGGACCAGGTCCTGAAACTTGCAAGTCAGATGATTTTCACTCCTATATGATGAAAGTGAAGAGAGAAGGCAAGAGAAAACAGACAGAAATAAGCCTGAAAACAAGAAAACATTTTGGCTATCCTCTTTTTATTCAGCCCACCTTCTGTCCTACTTGCAAACCAAAGAAGGTAAGCAGGAGCTCTTTGCCTCACATTTTGTTCAGTGGCTGCATCCATATTAAAAGGAGCAAACTTCATTTAGCTGGGAGTTCAAATGAACCATGAGATTATAGGCATAATTAAGAACAATCCACATGACCGAAAGTTCACTGGTTCGAAGCCTGAGTTTTGCAGTTGTTCCCCTCTTTAGAGCAGCAACTATGTAACAAACTGGTGAGCCTGCAACAGCCCCTAGTTTTTAATGGCCTTTGGGAAGATAGGAATTTGCATCTCCACAATGGCAAACCTTCCCCTGGAATCAACCAGGCAGGCAGATCTGCCCAGGTGTAACCAAAACATCATCTGCCTGTCACCGTCTTTCCACTTTTTTTTTTATATCATTTAGTTTACTGCTGAAACCACAGCTGCAATAAATTAGGGGAGGGGGTTGAGCTATCCTTATCCTATGGGTAGAGACAACTATGACCACGACTTCTCTGTATGGCACTTAGCCCTTTGGCCCCTGCATCAATAATGCACTTAAGCTCATGCTTAAGATCAATGACAGTACTTATAAGCTTAATGGTAAGCATGTGCTTAAGTGCTTTGTGGGACTAGCAGACTAAGCACCTCTTTAGGATGGAGCACCCACGGACATTTCTTACACCAGTAACCAAGCCTGGAAGGCACTGGTTTGGCAGACAAGGAGCCCTGCAGTATCCAGTACTTTGCAAGCCTGTATGACTGCAAATGAGATCATTTTACTGTCGGTGTACTGCTCCAAGAAAAAGCAGATGTGGCTGAACTGATACTGGAAGTTATCACCACAAAATATATCACAGCTGCAGATGCTGAAATGCACAGAAGTTGTAAATATCAAAGCGCATTTCAAAGATTGTTATATGAAACTCTATTAATCTCAAAACAGAAAGTCTATCTTCATAATAGATTTACTAGAGCTGAACGAGTGAGATTTTTTTTTCTCCCTTTATATAAGAAGCAGTGCAAGCAAATAAGGAAATTAAAAGTGGCCCTGGACTGAGACTTTTGGCTCTGCCATGCAGAAAAACAAAATGAACCAAATCAACCAACAAACAAAAGAAAAAAATAATGAAAAAAAAAAGGCACAAAGACTATATTTTTACTGGTTTTTACATTCTCCATTTTGTAACAGGTAGCACTGAGGTTGGGTTGGTTTTTTTTAATTGCTTTGGGGGGTTGGTTGGTTTGTTTGTTATCTTGAGTAAGTAGTCCTCCCTCTAAGCACCAAGCCAGATTCTCAAAAAGTGTTCTAGTTAAACAGTGTGTCATATCTTTGAATCAAAAGCAACTCTAATGCAACACAAAACAGAATCTGACTCCTCAGGTTTTGATGTGGACGGCTCCATCAAAACAAATCAACAACCCTCCAAAAAAGAAACAGAACGCAAAACAAAGAAAACAACAAAGAACAAGATATAATTAACACAATCAAGCCATTTTGCATAATACAATACAAATAAGCCTTCTTGCGGTCAAAAGCCCACTGGAATGGGTTGCTCAGGGAAGTTGTGAATGCTCCATCGCTGGCAGTGTTCAAGGCCGGGTTGGACATAGCCTTGGGTGGCATGGTTCAGTGGGAGGTGTCCCTGCCCATAGCAGGGGGGTTGGAACTAGATGATCCTAAGGTCCTTTCCAACCCTAACTATTCAATGATTCTATGACTCTACATGAGGCTAGCCAGATATTCTTATGCTAGAATAAATACAAAGCACTAAATTCAGATAAAATTCAGTCCTACTTTATGTTATCCCCAGCACTAAACACTGAATTCTGTATCTCCATACTTTACTAAAACCGTGGAGTATGATTTTCCTTAAAAAATTAAGGAAATATGACTTATGATTCAATTATGTAATAACCACGCAATTACTTCTAGTCCATTGGAGGTGTACCTGCTTCTCTGTGGGAGGAAAAAAATAACAAAACATCAATAATGCAGGATATGTTTTCACCTATGCCATATATGGTCACATTCCACTGAAACATATTTAAAATTACCAGTTCCATGACAGCTTTGACAGTAAGAATATTCAACTTTTCTTTGTCTTGCTGCAAGGGATAGCAGTATACATGCAATCCATTTGGACATGTCCTATTCTGTTGGTTTCAATATATGGTATTTTAACTTCTTAGTTATCTTAGCAATGTCTGAGATCATTGTTCAATGTAACATTTACAGCTGAATAGGGCATTTAACAAGTGTCTGGCTGATACATTCTGCTCTGTGATGATGCAGTACTTTCTCTCAAGAAGATTTTCTGAGCTTATTCCATTGAAGACTTTACTGCATAGTAAAAATTTCAGTAATTAAAGCTACAGGAAAAATATTTTCAAAATTACATTATTAAAATAGTACTTTAATGCTGATATACGGACAAGTATTTCTGGGCATTTTGACACATACAAATCCAGCCATTAGTTTTGACTCATTTTTAATTCCTGCTGGAAATTCACTTCTAACTCTGGAAGTCACCCATTACTATTTTTGAATTTGACTCTACTTTCATCTTTCAGCATGCTGACGTGTGCAACATGTCTTTCATTATCTACAGGTTAGTATAATATAATCACCACCAAGATAGTATTTCAAACACCTCTGGGAAAGGCTTCAATCACTGCAAAACACTAATGCCGAGGGTATTAGCCATCATACCCACTGAGCTCACATTATATTCTTTCTGTAGTCTTCAGATTTGTTTCCAGTTTATGCTTGTATTGATTTTATGATCTTGCTTTTAAAGAAAAACACTTTCAGATTTTCATTCTTCTTATTTAAAGGATTTGTTACACTTTCATATCCCCACTCACACTTCACACTCTCCTGGTTCCAGATTTCTTAATGCACTGAAGATTAAGGGTCTGATCGCCCAAGACCTCGTTTATGCAAAGAGTCACAATGGATTCAGCAAGACTGCTTCCATAAGTGAGAACTGTCCATGTAATTTAGGATTTGCTAGAGTGAGCTAAGGTTGGACTGAGCTAAGGTAGGACAATATACCCATTATATCTTTCTGAAAGTGTTCTTTCTCCAGGCTTGAGGAAGAAAAGGTTTTATAGCATTTTTAATTCAGACTGAAAGCAACATTTCTCAACTTTATGTATATAATAAATAAGACTATACACCGACGCTTCTAAACTTGTCTTTTTTTATAATGATGTAATTTGCAATTATACATTTCATGTAGTACCATGACATTAATTTGTAAGCAAGCTGGAGGTAGCCTTAACCCCATAATTTGTGCCTAGCTCAAGATATCAGGCTCCTCAAAACTTCTGCATGATTCAAGTGTGGAATGCCATTTCAAACATATCCACAGTATAAATGTTTTTATTTTAGAGAACTTCAATCTGTGCTATTCAATTACAGAGAAAACATCGTAAACAAATTTATGATCACCCATTATACAGAAAATTAAAAACATATTTAGAAAGTTTTCACGCTGAAGTCAATCTGCTGTTTCAATAGGAAGAAAAAAAAAGTGATTTAAAACATTGTGTTACAAATAAATACAGCTTTTTGGTAGAGCATAAAGCATTACAATACAAAACATAAAGCTCCTGAGAACATTTAATTGAATTTCTGAAGAGACTCCTCCTTTTAATTAGCTTGTACATTTTAACACTGGAACCTTAGGTACGCTTCTTTCCATTCTAAAAATGAAAACCTGTAAATACATATTATGAATACTGAGATAAATATGAGGGGGAGCTAGTTTAAACCACGTCATTCAATTGCTTTGGTGAAATATCAACTCATCTTCAGGAACTTCATTTCTGCCTGCAGTACTTACCCCATTAGGAGGGGAGGAAATCCATTCCAACTCTGTCTGTTGTGCTTTAGAGTCCAGTAGTATTACTAAGAAAGAAAAAAAAAAAAAAAAAGTATTTCCACTGATTGTTAAATATAAGTGGAAAAATACAAAATCAAGGAACAAAGTCTGAATTTTAAAGGTTTTATATTAATGTAACTTTTGTACAAAATATTTTTCTTCACATTATAAAGAAAATCTGAAATCATAACAATGCATTTTACTTGTAAGTAGATGATTAAATGACTATGTACCATCCACATGTATGCAGATATGCATTAATCTTAACAATTCCATTGCTTAAATCGAAGTGCATTGTTTTTCGCACTGCTCTAAAGTATTACTATAATCAGTCATTAAGATGCATGCTCCATCTTCTTTGTCATAAGAAGGACATTTCCCATATGCTGGTTACTACAATGAGTTGAAAACACACAAACACACACCAACATTTCAATACTTTTCTAAACTGATTTGGAAAGGACTAGTCTATACCTACCCAAAGCTGCACTATAAAAGCAATGGTCTTTTTGAGTTTAAAAGAAAAAAATGTATGTCCCTTAGGTGATAAAGCAGTAATTCTATACGTAAATGACAACAAGGAATGCAGAAAATAGAAGATTCTGCAATTACCTTACACTTTGCATATATAAAATACTACAAACAAAGTCAAACTAATTCACTTAATGGTAATTGCTTACTAAAATCTTCATGTCATTATACCCCAGCGACACTTGTACACAAAAATGCATCAGTTCCAGTATTCCTGGCAATTATTTTCAGCTAAATGGAACTCCATCTCCAAAAGTGGTTAATCACAGCCTAATAAACCAACTCTTACCTATTTTACACTACATATCAGAGATTATACTATTGCTGGTTTCTTACATCCGAATACGCATTTCTATATACCTTACATTTTAGTTGCAGCTATAATCTTCTTTCATGGCATATTATAAGTTTCTGTAAGACTTTCAAATGGTACATATAATAACCTATGCTGTCGGGGAAAAAAAAAAAAAAAATGAAATAATTTGCTGCAATACTTTCAAAACAGCCAAATCTATAGAGGGATCAACCATATATCTAGGCTTGGTACACTTCGAAAATTCTTTCTCCAAAGCCACACATCTAACCATGCCTTTATCTGATTAAATAAAACCCATCACTTCTAATTTAGATCTATTCAGTGTATTTTTAGCTATGAAACCATTTATAACTTTTTATACAGCATTTAAGTACTGATATTTCAGCCTGATTTAAGGGTGTAACTTGAATCAACTTTTGTCTGGTCTTTTGAAATAGTTGTTAATTCTGGCTTCGGCCCTTTCTCCTAGCAGAATTTAATATAAAATTTCAGTGAATTACTAGAAAGATGAGATGGCTATAAGAGTTATTTAAGAGCTTATATAGTTCTATCTGTAATGTTACCTGAACACACAAAACAGGAGCTTCCAGGTCGGTATTTCAGACATAAAATGGACCTAGTCATTAAGGAAGTTTGATAGTCTCTCTCTAGAAAGATTATCTGCTTATTTCATTAAGCTTGGATTCAAGGGGCTTTACTTTGTAACGCTTTCTATAGAAAAGCAGGTGGTGTGTGTGGTGGTTTGTTAAACAAGAACATTTATAATGGTGCTGGAAAAAAAGAAGTACCACGAAAAATTTAACTATTTCAGCACCAGCACAAGATCCCATGGCTGCAACTCGTTACTGCACTTTGTATGTGGCAGCGATTCTCCATCACGTAGCAACGGGCAAGCACATCTCAGAAATTAAAAACAACAAGCAAACAAACAAATATAAAAATCTGCCCTGCAAAAGGAACCAACGCGTTTCCGTGTGGCACTCAAACTTACCACCGGGAAAGTGCTTCCCAGGCCGCGGAGCCCCAGTGGCCTCAGCGCTAGTTGCGCGCCGCTGGGAAGCGATGCAGCCTTGCTTCGCGTGTCCCGCCCGCAGCGGCGCGCCGTTACGCAGCCCCGAGCGCGCTCCCTCCGCGGGGCAGCAGCGGGACAAAGAGCGAAACGCGACGTAAAACCGGCGAGGAAACGGCGGGGGCGCGGCCGCGGGGAAGGCGCGCCGTGGGGCTCCATTCAAACGGGGAGCCTCAGCAGCGCACCCACCCCGTGCGCTGCGCTCAGGCGTCCGCGACTCCGAGCGGAAGAGCAGGGCTTGGAGGCAGCGCAACAGCGGAGCGCCAGAACCGCGGTCTCCCCAGTCGCACCAGCCCAAGCGCGCCAGCCGCAGGGTTCGGAAGCGAGAGCCCGGGATGGTAGTCCCGGACGGAGCCTCGAAGGGGGCGAAGGGACCGGACACCTTCCGCCTCACACACACTACAGACCCGGAGGGAACGACCACAGCGGCTCCGTGTCTGCGCTCGCCCCTAGGGTTCCATCCGCGGTACTAGCAGCGGGTTCCGCCGGTAACGCGGTCACCCCCTCGCTTGGAGAGCCAGGCGGACCCTGCCCGCTCCTCTCAAGCATCTCACTCTGGCTCCTCCTGAGCTACGAAAGAGAACTCGGAAAACTTTCCAGACTCACCCCGCCACCCTTCTTCCGTACCCAGAGAGGGTCCGGTGGGAAATCACGCGAGGCTGGAGCCACCACTGGACCCTTCGGTGAGGCTGGGGGTGAAGCTGCAAAGTTCCTACTACTTTTTTTTTTTTTTTTTTTAACTCGTTTTTTCGCCCTCGGTAGCTTTCTGTGCTTGAGGCAGGTAACAGCCATCAATCCCTGTCTGCCGCTCGCCACCTCCTGACCCTCTTTTGGCTACGCATATTTTCCCCAAACACATAACACACGTTATGCACGCGCACTGATATGTATAGATGCATAGATACATCTCCATACACGCATTACCCACACGCATACGAAACATGCTGCCGCCGGGAGGCACCGGCGCAGCCCCGATCTCGATGCAGTCTGTAGAGCAGAGCGGAGCAGGCAGCTAGCACCCTCCCTGCCCGCCTCCGTGTCCCTTCTCCTCTCCCCACTTCCACGGCCACGCGTTATTACTCCCTGTGTGGGGGTCTGTGTTTTATAGCCCCTCCAAATAAACTTTCGAAATGCTGCAAAGGAAAGACCCTCTCTTCTTTCCCTGAACCTCGCCATTGCCTTCTTAAGGGCAGAGCACATTTTAATCGAGGGGGTCTTTTTTAAGCTCCAGTTACAAGCTGGAAATGGCATTAGACTGCATGCCAAAGGTTTGATGAAAAATATTTACATATACTGCAGCGGGGGGAAACCTGCAAAAGCATACATATGCAAAGCCACCAAAAAGAGCCCCAGATTTCCCCTTCCCTGTCGTCGTCTTACACACACACACACACCCCTGAAGATGGAGAGGGACCTTCGCTTTGGCTGTCAAAAGCGAGTAGGGCGCTCCTTTAAATAATTTCGGATTTTCTCACGGTAAGAAAAAGATTCCCAGATGGACCTTGTGAATTGATTTTATACACCTCCAACAGTCTCTGATAGAAAGCTGCCCGATTTATCTCTGTACCCGGGGGAAACAAATGTCCAGGGTTCGCCTTACACAGATAGCAGTGTTGGACTGATGGGAATCGGGAAGGAAAGCCCCGTTGTGATACGCAGATGGTGTAAAACATCCAATGCCTAAACCTCTCCAGCGACGCTGGGAGACAGCACACACACTGCAGGCACAGGACGCCAGACTGTATGTACCCTCTTTAAACATATATCCAGCCTGAACGGCTGCGAGGTTCAAATCTGCACCCCGTTACTTCTTCCCAAGGCTTGTGCACAGCCCCGCGGGGCCAGACCGCTGCAGGACCCCGGCGGGCAGCAGCGAGGAGCTGCCCCGCAGCCTCAGCCCCGCGCAGTGCCCACTTAACGTCCCGAGCCTTAAAACTCGGCCCTCAGCCCCTGCAGCCCCCAGCCGAATAGCAGCGAGGTAACCCGCCTTCCCTGCACTTCGTAGGGAAGAGTACAGCTGCCGCTGGGGAGTGTGGCTGCCCTGCACGGATCTCCAGGCCGGGGGCTCTCTCCCTAGCCTCAAGCCTTTTCATCATGTGTAAGTGCCTCAGAGAACCGATTCCTGAGAGCGAAGGCAGTCGTCGTCGTCCCGACCTGTCTCACACACACCCGCACATCCCCAGGGGATGCCTTGCTCTTTCCTCCCTCCCGCCTCAACCAGAAAAAAAAAAAAAAAAAAGAAAAAGAACAAAAAAAAACCCATCCTTTTTCTTTTTTTTTTTTTTTTTTTGTAAAGGGAGGGCTGACAAGCAGCTCGCAGTGGCAGGCAGATCCTCCGCTAAGCCACCACACAGACTTCGTGCGCAAAAGCAATAAATAAGCCCAAACTTTTGTTTCCCACATCACCTTACCTTCTTTTGCAGCCTGTGCCTCCCCCGTGTGTGCAAAGCGAAACAGCCAGACGGAGCACAAAATAATCCAAGAAGGGACCCTACTTTGGAAAATCATGGTGCAGGAGCGGGGTGATATTTCTAGCTATGTATTTCTAGACACTGCCACTGCCGCCGCTTGCTGGGTGCTAGAGGACGGTGGAGAAATTGTTGTGCTAGTCCCTGGCTCGGCGCTCCCTCCCTCCCGGCTGCCTTTCTCTTTCTCCTCCTCTTTCCTTCGCCGCCACCGCCTCCTTTTCCTCCTCCTCCGCGCCGCTCCCCGGCTCCAGCACCGGGCCGGCCGCCCGCCAGCCCCGACTGCAGCCGAGCCGCCCGCGCAGCGTTCCGATAATATCAATTAGGGCGAGGGGGCGGGACCGCAGCGGCGGAGCGGCCCGTCCCTCAACCTGACTGACAGCCACCGAGGGCCAAACAGCAGCGATCTTCGCTGCCCGGCGGGCCGAACCGGCGTCTGAGTAGCCGCGGCCGGGGGGGGCGGGATCGACGGTGCCACCCAATGAGCTTTCGGCGGTGTCGGGTTGCCGCCGGTGTCGAGGAACCGCGGGCTGTGCGCGGGCTGTCGGCGGCGGGACGCAGGGGCAGAGCCGGGCGTAGGGTCTGGACAGCACCTGGCGGTACTCCACACGCCCAGAGCCGCCCAGCTGCCGCCCCCTTCCGCTTGTCCTCCGAGCGAGTGAGGCGGGCAGTCCCAGGGCTCTGTGCGTTCTCCCCGTGTCACAGCTGCCGGGGTGAGGAGTTGGAAAAGGACCCGGCTCCAGTCCGGACCGCTGTTGCCGGCGGGTTCTGGCGCTGTCCCCGGCGCGGTGTCTGCCCGTGGCAAGGCCGAGAGCGCACCTGGGCTGCTGCCGCCGAAAGGGAAACTTCGGCAGGACCTGCGGGATGGTTCCCCGAGACAGTGCTTTGCGAAAAGTCAAGTTCCTCAGGGCTGACATCACCCGGGCTCCCTCCCTTCCCTTTGTTTTATTCGCGTTTTACGTCCCGCTCCTCCGGTTTTCCCCAGATAAGAGCAGGTTAATGACAACACAGATCTTTCTTACTTGGGGGCGGATGGGAGGGAGAGGCGGTTGCTTTCCACACCTTCTTCGCTGGGTGTAACCTGAAGCGGGGGCAATCTGCTCACAGACTATTTAAACAGGAAGAAAAAAGCCAAACCAAACCAAAAAAAAAAAAAAAAAAAGCCACCGCGAGGGAAGGAAGAACTTGTTGAGTCTTTTTTGTCAGTGTTCACCTTGCTGGCCGGGAGTGCTTCTCCCGGGGATCCATGAAACCCCTCCGCTTTCCTTTCCCCAAACCCACCCTTGGTACGAATGGACTGACAGGGTGAAGAGACACCAAAACTCAGACTTCCCTGGCCGAGGCTGCGGGGCGGAGGACGGTGCCACCAGCGAGGTGTCTGCGTCGGCTTCGGTGGGAGCGCTCCTCGCTCCGGCCGCGACGGGACAGGAGCAGGGGCCGGTCGTTGTAACCCCCGCGGCGGGAGACGTCGATCCTTGCTGTTCTCCCCGCTCCGCGCCTCTTGCGAAGCCCCTGCCTGGCCCCTGCCTCGAACTCTGTCCCTCTCAGGTTCTCCGAGCTGATGCTGTTCAGAGCGGGTTTTGTGCAGCTCCGTAAAAAGTGCATCGCCGTGCCCTTTCGGAGGATGGAAACGAGATGTAAACGGTGTAAGTGATTGTTGTCTGGAAAGCAGGCGAAGCCAGCGAAGCGAAGGGGGTGTAATTGCAATTCGGTGGCAAGATTATGCCAGAATCTGAAATAATCCTTGTGCAAATGAGGACCCTGGAACTGAAAATGTCGTGGAAATTAAAATTGAGGGTTGGTTGTTTATGGGACCTTCAGGTAGATAAAATTATAATTATTATTTTTAATAGTAATAGTAGTAATAATATTCTCAACATTGTCAAATAAACAGCCAGCGTACTCCAAGCTTCGAGGACTTTCCCTGTGGTTTCCCTGTTACTTCTGAGAATGGTGTGGAGGTACCCTCAAAAATGCACTATATTCTTTCCACTTGCTGAATAATTATACACAGGGCTTAGAATATGACAGGTTCTGCTTTTCTTTCAGAATGCTCTTTTGATACTCTGGATACCATGATGAATGTAAGCAAAAGTATGCACTCTTGATCCTCTTGTCCTCTGTCAGCTGTCATTCCCATCTTCATTCATGCGTACTCAAAAAAAGGAGCTGTGCAGAACAGTGAGTTTACTTATCTTCTTTTAAAAAGACAATTTTATTTAAAATACTTACATGCAGGTATTTTGCAACTCCTTGCAAATTTTCATAGGTACAGCTAGTTTTCATGTGACATATGTTGTAACAGTGATTAAAGCTGATGCAGGAAGTCTCTTAACCTGGTTAGTCCTCAACGATCTCCTGGCACAAAGTGCAGGCATTTCAGTACATCATTGTTAACCTCAAAAGGCAAATTTTAACCTACAGAATCTATTAAAAAAGAATTGCACTGTGACTTTGAATGGCTATGTTCATAAAAATTCAGGGACTTACTAAATGAACAAATTGATAGCAGAAAGGCTCAAGTGGCAATGAGATATATCCATGCCTTGCATACAATACTAGGCCAGACATTTTCTTCATCAACATCTGCATTTATGCAAGCTATATTGTACTATATTATACACTCTAACATCGTTGTGTACATGTGTATAGTGTCTGTACACATGTAAGGGTACTTAAAGGCATGTAAATATATTAACCACACGAAGGACATATGCACACGAGTCAATGTATAAAGAAATTAAATGAGATTAAAAAAAAGAAATCTTCCCAATCAACTCACTTTAAATGCTTTGTCTTCCTGATAATTGTAAATTGAGCTGAAGTTCACATATGTATTTCTTCATGGATGTGTTCTCAGTTACACAAGAAAGAAACCATATACATTGAGAGGGTATATTACTGTATAATTTTTTAGATTGTGCTTCTTACAGATGAGAGCTTCATGAAATCAATTCAGAATTTGAAAACAATTTTAGCTAATATTAATTATTTTCCTTTTCCTCTTCTTGTCATATTTTCTAATACTTCATTGAATTCTGTATACTGCATTGCCTGTATTGCATCTCATCCAGCTGAGAGTTAGATCTCTGAACAAAAACAGAAAAGAGAAATATTACAACTGAACCAAAATACTCAAGCTAAATGGACTACAATGCTCAGATTTGGTACCGAAATCTACAACAGAAGAAAAGAAGAAGAAGGGGGAAAAAAAAGGGGAAAAAAAAAAAAAAAAAAAAAAGGCAACTGGGAGCTTCATTCACCATCATGTGTTACAATTCAGATATCAACAGAGTAAATGGTTGTAAAAAGTACATTGTTTTATTCCAGTTAAAGACACTAATGTTGCCTTTCTATTCTGTTTTAGCCTTTTTTCCTCACTTAAAATCTGTAGGCCGTATTCTGCCTTTTATTTAAACTTTTGTGTAGTTGGAATGGCTTTCTTGATACTACCTACCTTCCCTATACTGAATTATAATGGTCTAAGTAGGTTTTGGAGAAATATTTAAAGAATTTTCTCCTTAAAACTGGCTATCTTCACCACATAACTCAAACTGAAGTTGTGGTACAAGAAATACAGGATGAATTTTAAGGCTATGCAAACATACATAAGGAAATAAGCATGGTTTGAAAGTAGTTACGAAATCATGTTTTCACAAATTCTTCAGGAATCAAACATTGGGTTTTGGCTACTCTGTGCAAGGCTGAAGCAAAATTTCAATAGCCTCAATAAGGTGTTAAAGGTTACCCTTAGACATAGTTTATGAAAATGATAGAGTCTTGGTTCTGTCCCTGCAAGAATGATCCTTAAAACTGGTTTTGAACAAAAACATTTGAACTGTCTTTTACAATAGTAAAAGTAGAAATTAGGCTTAAGCGATAGAAAAAGAATATTTAAAAATCCTGAATTTAGACATTTGTGGTCATAATCGAAGCAATACCTAAGCAATTCTTTACCTGTGCACAAGATTTTCTATTAAATATGTAACACACATTTTTGTACGTTTTTAAATTATTTTTTTTAATATAGAAATGTAGTGGATTCTGACATCTGACTTATATATGTGTATAATAAATCGCTTGCATTTAGTCTTCCAGATGAAGATGGCACTTCCAAATCTTGATCAGAGATGGATTTTCCATACGGTGTCGATTTTAGATCTTCAGGTGGGTTAATAAATAAGAGGAGCTCTGTTATAGTAAAGAAGGCAATGTATTAAATAAATATTACTGGTTCATACAAAAATTGTACAGAATTTTTGTCTGTCTTGTTTGAAAAACACGCTCATGTAAGAAGTCCTTTCTGTGGTTGAAATTTCTGTTTGCTTGTTTGTTTTTAAACTATTCTAGTTAACACAAATCAAAAATAGTGCTATAAAGCTTCATACTTTAAAGTCCTCACATACACCAGAATGGTAATAACAATTCACTGTCAAATTTTCTCTTGGGGGATTTAAAATTGTACACTGTGCTAAATAGGTACTTCAGTTTTCTGAATCTATGAATTTTCAACATACTTGGAAAACACTGTTGAGAAATATGGATAAGATGGTATGGCAGCTTGCCGTTTAATGGAAATATAATGCGTTCTATAGAACAGCACAAATTAAATTCAGGTTAAATATATATGTGAACATGAAATGCTTCTGCTTTTCCCAAGAACAATAGCAGACTTTTACAGGGTCCAAAACTATACTGCATCTGGGTCCTGTAAGACTGCTTCCTCTGATAAATATGGGTTTGAAAACTGTTTTACTGAGGAGCAAGAGCCTTCAGAGAACATACTGTCTCTGTGTTGATCACTCTTCAGGGCCTGTTACTATATCCCATTGTGCTGTGGAACTTCCCCTGGGAAGCCAGAGTCGGGCAAGCCAGTGCCATCATCCTGCAATAGCACCTGGGGATACTCTGAAAGGAGGTAATTTCCATTGCTCACCTATGAATTAAAGGAATGCCTTTGTGCACAAATGTAACAAGAAGTAACTGCACACATTGTGTGCTCCAAAAAGCACATAATTGACCTCAATAATCTATAAGATTCAAAGTTTCAATTTTACTAGGATGTTTGTTGTACTAAGAATTGCACACAGAGCCTGATCATAAGGGCAGCTAATTCTTATTTTAGTTAATTAATTGTAAGCAGTAGATAAACTCTAGTAATATGCTCCAGTGATGTTAGTATCTTTCTGTTCTTCCTCAGTACAAGTGACAGCTGATCGCTTCCATCTGTGACAGTCCTAGATTCTTCTTTCAGGCCAGCTGAAGTGAAAAATCAGAGCCAGTAAATTTCAAATTTCCTGTTTCCATATATTACTTCCTCTTATAGTTACTCTCAATCTCTCACTTTCCATGGTTCTGTGCATGAGCATAGAAGCACCTTTCTTCAATCTCTCTCCTGTGTTAGGAGGTAGGAGGAGTAAGGATAAAAGAACAGATGCAATAATCCTTATTTAGTTCTGAAAGATAAACTACAGATTGCAATGGCAGAATTTCCAGTGCTTTCACCTCTAGATTCGGGAAGTGTAGTGATGTGGAGCATCACTACTGACAGGAAAGCTGCCAAAGTGTATGGGAGAAGGTGTTCCTTGAAGTAGAATAATTTAAGGATTGCATCCCTCAGGAGTAGAACCCTCTGCAGATTTTCCATTTTGCCATCTTTCACATACTCTCATGCTCCGTCAAGTTTCTGTGCACATATACTGCCACTCCTATCCTTGTCTGTAGGTTTACAACCCCCACCCCCAAATTGATTTCTCACATCTACTGCAAGTAAACTAGATTTCTGACAAGTAATATGCATACTAATTTGTGGAAGTTTGTTTTATCCTAAAGCAGTTGATGCTTAACAGAGATGCTAAATCACAAGACCTTACACAGTTTATCTCCTTCAAATGTGGAGGTTCACATTATAGTGAATTTCACGGGTTAAGTAATGCTTTATTCAGAAGGCTTTTACTTTTGGTTTGAATTTGCCAACTGTATTTTCAGGATGTGATTTCTTTAGTACTTACTGTAGTGTGACAAAGGTTAATAAAAGTACCTAACCAGCTGTTTTTATATAGTCAACTCTGGCTTATCTAGAATAATAAACTTGTAATACAAATGCAGGGGTGATGCAAATCCTCTGTAAAATTAAGCTACATGACTGTATAATGAAGAAAAAGGGGTTTGCTATATTCTACCCTAAAGGGCAAGCTAACACCTGCATGTAGGCTGAGAAATAAACCACATATTGCAACACTGCCTCTGGACCCCTTCTGTCCTTCATGCAACCAGATTAGCTCTTTCCGTCCCCATGATAATATGCACTACAAAATGGATAATTTTCCAGTCACCACTGAGTAGGTTCTTTTCTTTTACTTATTATTATTTTACATGCATTTACTATTTTCTCAGTTGTCTCCAGTCTAATGCCTCTACTCAGATAATGTTTTCCTTTTGTAAGCAGTTCCATTGATCTGGATGAGAGTTAGGTGCTACTCAAGCTGAATGAGAGTGACACTCTTAGGTAAACACTAAGTATCTTTAAAGCTCCTTCAGATGGAAAACACTTCATTTCAAGAAATCCTTTATTTGTCCTTTCATACATGGTTTTCTTGAGGAGGTGATTTGCACTGTAAGCAGCAAGCAAAATTAATGGGTGCAGTGGGGGGAGTGCTTTTTGTAGATTTTTTTCAAGATCATAACTTCAATCTTTTAATTTTTTTTTGTTTGTTTTTGGTGGTGGTACAGGTTTTAGTTGGTTGTTTTGTTTTGGGGATTTTTTTGTTTGGTTGGTTGTTTTTTTGTTTGTTTGGGTTGGGTTTTTACCCCAGTGATGGCACAATAAGCAGTTGTCACCAAGCTATAGTGTTGTCAGTGATGTCTAGATGTCTAGGTCTTTATCTTAAGTGGTTGCAATAAATTTAAAGCCCATCAATGTGACTGAATAGTTCTTATAGTTCCTTTTTTTTTTTTTTTCCCTCTTTTTTTCTAGTGAGGAACTAGAAAAACATCTCTCTACATTAATTCATGGGTCTTTGCATTGCCCAGTTGCTTAGAGGCAGGGTTTCTAATCCACTGCGTAACCTTTCTTAATCATGGTTAACCTTAATAATCTTTTGCCACATCACTGTCTACAACTTCTACAATAGATGATAAATACATTAAACTGTACTGCTCATAGTACATATCTTGAATTGTTCTACAATTTGTTTTTATGATGCAGTCAATCATTTCTTTGTTAATGCACTTTGTGTTTCATATCATAGCAGGACTGTAACTCTTGACAGATGTCTACCTTACACTTTGTAATTTTTTAGATCTTAGCAGTCATCTTTGGGGAGACTCAGCAGACTATCTTGTATCATTTTATTTGAAATTTTATTTTTTCCCTTTTTAATAGTGTGATCCAAAATATTAAAGTAAAAGGCAGCTGCAATACATACATTAACATCTTCTATTTCCCTTTGCTTTTTAATTTTGTTCTTTATCCTGTTTTCAAATATAACCAAATACTCAAATAACATTAGATGAGAGGATATGAATTAGTATAGCTGGCAGACTGGACCTTAAAAAGAAAAAATTCAGATTTATGCTGTGAGGTAATATGATTTTGTATTTTTTTCATGTATTTCATTAGCACACAAACTACCAGGTGAATTTGTGTAAATGCTGTACTACAGTAGTAATACATGCAGTAAGAAATCAACTTACCAAACTGAACTTTCAGTGTTAAGAAAAAGAAAAGAAAATATAGTCATATAGTCTTCCAAATCAAGGCATCTGCCAAAGACATGTCAGCAAAAATCAGCTTCCTGAGTTCGAGGAGAAAAACTCTATGCTACTTTTTCCTTCTTCAGTGTTAACATGTATCTTCCTAATCACCTAATCATCCCATAATTTGATATGGGTAGTAGGAGTTACTTTTTCCCCAGAACGGACACAGAGTTCTCAATGAATGTTGAAAAAAAAAAAAAAAACCAAAAAAAAATCCCACTAAAAAACCTGAAATACACCAACAATCAAAAAAACCCACAACAAAACCATAGCTTGCCACTTACAATTTACAGTCAATGACATGCAGACTGAGAGAGCATTAAGTCACGTTTGTGTCTTTCTGATTTTGTAAGCTGAATATGTCCTTAGTGTATACAAAAAATGCTCTGGGGGCCTGCAAAATTACAGTACACTCCAAAGGCTGTCTGGTGTACTGCAGGACCAGTTTGTGTCTGCCTTGCGCAGCCCTGTCCTTCCTTCCCCCAGCTCGCCTCTAGCTTTACCCCTTGCTATGATTTGCAAGACAGTGCTTTGAAGGCTGTCTTCTAGCATGCCTATGCAAACGTTTTCATCTCTCAGACAGAAACAGTGATTGTGGAGCTTTAATACTCTTCCGGACTCTCTGTCCTGCATATAATGTGCTTTGCATACAACAATCTGTAGCATAATTAAGCTAAATTTTACATGCTTAATCAGGCTCAGCAAAATAACATAGTTTGTCACATTCCTTCCAGCTGAAGTCAGTACATAGTTTAAAGTCTACACTGCCTCTACTGTACCTGTGCATAACTGCTGTCAGCTGGTAAGGGCTTCATCTGAATTTGGATTCACTAGGAGATTAATTTAAGGTAGTTCTCTTTCAAAACAAGGACTGTACTGTATCTGTTCAGACCAAGACTTTTCAGTACTTATTTGCCAAATATGAATATATATTTGTCTGCATACATAATTTCCTCATAAATTTAGTAGTTGTACATAAATGGAATGTAGAGATAATACAGCTTCGTGCATGCAATACTGTGTACAGGGGGCCAGTCCCTTATCTCCTGTGTATTCACATAATTGCAACACCATTATGCTAGTTGGGGCTTTTTAGCAAGAATTCATGCCAGTTACATAATTCATTACAGCATATTCTAACCTACTGAAAACTATGCATATTTTTAGGCGTAGCTTGTACAGTCCCAGTAATTTCTGCTTGCAAATTCCTTTAGACATGCCCTCAGGTTTCCCCTGAATATGTTTCTGTCACTGTGTCTCTTTGAGAGTCACTACTGCAATTCTTTTATCTATTCAGTTCTCACAGAAGTCAGTACAGAATTTAAATTCACGTAAGAGGGTTGGATGTTGGTCAAAGCACGGTAGGTTCTAAGCTTTTCTAATGGTCCTTTGCACATGCTTCCCATTACTAAGAACTGTGAGCCTGTTCCTTACATGATGTGAGACCCTGGAGTCAGTGTCTTTCTGCACCTGCTTTCTGCCTTATGATGAGTAATTTAAATCTTGCAAACTGTGTTTATATAGATATATATCAAAAACAAACAAACAACCCCAAACCACCCAGGATAAGCAAGCAAACAAACAAACCAAAACAAAATGAAAAAACCCCACAAAAAACCCAAACCACCCTTTACAGTACTAACATTAGAGTTTGTGGAAAACAAAAATTTTGCAGGCTTTTGTGAGAATGGAGAGCTTTCTCTCCACCTCTTCCCCCATTAGCTTCCCACCAGACTCATTTTACCAGGATGCTGGGATTTGTTCCTGAGGAAATTTGCCCTGCAGTTAAAACAGTAACCTGCAGTGGGATTGGGGATGTTAGAACTGCTTTCTTCTGCACATCCTCAGTGAAATATACTACTGCCTGTCCCCAGGAGAAACACTCTTTCTCCCCTAAGGGCACAGCAGATCTGCATGACTCTTCTTGCTCACTGTTCTGGCTCTGTTTCAAGACTTTGCTGGAGAAACCAGAGCAGTGAGTGAAGACGATGAGTATAGCTTGCTTCCACTGCCTCCCTGGTGAACTGAGGAGAGGAACAGCTCGAGGAAAAGGAGTGGCAGGAGTAAAGCCACAAAAAGGGGAGGCTGCTGTGCTGAGTGATGTACTGGGTTATTACTGTGGATACTGTGATAGTCACTTAGAGAGTTTTGTTACTGTTTGATGTAATTTCTGATGATGCTATCAGGTATGGTGTATTGTCTGTGCCTTGCCTTGTTTTCTCACCTTCATTTTTTGCTAATCATGGGGAATTGTCCAATTATTAAGAAAGGTGTAACTTGAATTGCAAAAACTGACTGTCTGGATCCAAATGGTGGAAAGCCAAGGGAGTTTATAAGGATGCTAAAATAACAAGATTATTTTAAAATTACATTTGCTTATGGTTTTAACTATTCTGTCTCTTTAGCAAGCAGATATATGTGATAACCCCACTTAACTGACAGGTCGCATTAATCAGGCTGCTTCTATAACTGCTTCTTTCTACCTGCAACTGCATATAGTTCTCCAAAAGAGTTCCACACAATTATGCCCAGTGTAGGGACAAGGGTAATTCAGCAGTACTTTGCTCAGCCTCACTAAATTGTTTTGCTATATGGAAAGAATTTAATTAGTTCACATCAAAGTTACACTGCCTTCAGTGACAGGTAAAATTGGTGTGTAGCTGAATCAACGTGAACTGATATAAAACTCCGGAAACCTAGCTTTCAATGAACTGCTTAATGCAGCTCAGAAAAGGAAACCCCAGCACAGTACAGCAGGCAAAGTGAAATAAATGAATGAAAACTGCGTGATTAAATGTTTTCATCTGGAAATTTTGTTGCAATATTCAGAAACTCTACAGACTCTTCTAATTCATCATACTCTTTGTTTATTACTAATAAATTAATGTGCCGATGGAAGGAATTCATTACTCTTTCTACACACTTCACCAGTTGCAGGTCATTTATTAATCTGTGTTATCTGGTAAGACTAAACCCAGCTGTAATTGCATTGTTAAACCTTGATTAATAAGCAGCCCACATCACTAATATAAGCAAGAAGCAAGATAAAAATGTCTCTTTAAAGACTTAGAGTAAAATTTTAGCATTCCTTTGGGATAAGGAAATCTGGATCTTCATCAATATTCATTTTTGCAAGATTTCATTTGCTTGTACAGCTGTATTTCTAAACACCTTTTGGAAACAGATTAACAAGCAAATTCAATTACACTAGAGTAAACGAACTGCATTCACAAGATGGTATTAATGTACTAAGTGAAACATTGAGGATGAAATATTCTTTAAAATAGTGTTCAGCTAACCTTTCTTTTTTGTTTTGTATCCTTAGTTCAATCATGTAATTAGGCACACATCTATTTTAAATCCATTTGTATTTCACAGATTTAAAAACAATATAGCCATTTGAAATACATTATTAAAACCGCTGCCAATTCCAGGGCCCTGCTGTTGTACGTTTTCAGGAAAATCAGTTTGATTGAAGCGACACACAGGAAATTATTACATGTCAGAAGCTTGGATTATCATTAAGAGTAAATAAGCAGAATGTCTCTGGCACTTGAAAAAATTGAGGAACTTATTTTTATGATACAGCTTTATGGGAAATAAAGCAGATAGAAAGGAGATGCTTTTAGAAAAGATGTGTTAAGACTATCTTCAATTAATCATAAATGACAAATCTTATTATAGCAGCGCTATTGCTAAGAGTCTGTCAGTATTTCCATTACAAACCTATATTTCAAAGATTCATAAATGAGCTGTAAAAATTAAGTCTGGGATGGAATTTGATGTTCAAACTCTTCACTATGGGATCATATTTTCCTCTCAAAACTTTAAGAAAATCCAATTTACCTTTTGATGTTGGATGGCTGCAAAGGGACCAGAAATGAGAAATCTGGGATGACTTGTTTGTTTGTTTCTTGTTTGTTTATATGACTTTTTAAAAAGCATACAATTTAATAGATCAGGAGAACTATGGCAAAAAGGGTCTAACTTGCCTATTTTTGCTTCTGTTGTCCCTGAAAGGATTACCCATTTTAGTGGAAGTTTAGCTTGTAATAAGGCTGCTGAAAATCTCTACTCAGCCTTCTTACTCCTTTGGGTTATTTCTTCCAGTTTTGTTACTTATCAGGGATTTGACACCTATTTTCCAGCTCACCCAAATTTATGCTAGCCCAGAACACGTTCTGCTGCCGGGATCAAATAGGGCTCTGAAGCAGAGTCCACTGTTTCTTCAGAACTGATGAGCTGAACTAAGATTTGCCGTTCTTGATGGTTTGATTGAATTAACTTTTTTCATCTATGTCCCCTTTGAAAGTTGAAGCTATTTTGAACAGTACAAAAGAATTATTGCCACAAAGTCCAGTAGTGTAAAGTTCAGAAGTGCTGCGGTTCTTCACCATTATGGCTAAGAAAGTTAAGTGTCCTGTTAGACTTTTGTAGTCTCTGACAGAGATGGTGAGAATTCCTTAAGGGAATTGTGAGGAGGATCAGACCCATATTTTAAGGCCCATGAGTCACTACTAAAGGATGTTAGATATCATGCGGTAGCTCTTTGCTATTTTTTTAAACAAGTGAAACAGGACTACACACAACATATGTCCTTTGACAACGTATGTCTCTCTAGCTTGCAGATATGTGTGATAACCCCACTTAACTGACAGCTAGGTCACATTAATTAGGCTACTTCTATAACTTCTTATTTCTACCTGCAACTGCATATTGTCCTCCAAAGGAATTCCACATAGTTACGGCCAGTGTAGAGACAAGGCCTTGTCCTTGATAGGGCTAGGAGTAATGGATTTAATCCAAAAGAGGGTAGCTTCAAATTAGATACAAGGAAGAATTTTATGATGAGGGTGGTGAAACACTGGAACAGGTTGTCCTGTTGGTATATGGTTCCAGTCAACCTGATCTAGTTGAAGATGTCCTTCCCTGTTGCAGAGAGGCTGGACTAGATGGCTTCTGAAGGTCTTTTCCAACCCAAAATATTCTATGATTCTATGATATGGGGAACACAATACATAGATCACAATTTTCTGGGATCTGGTAGTGGGATTTTTAGCCATTTTGGCCAAATCTTTCTTGGTAAGCCATGTCTGTGACTGTTGTCTGACACTGGTGTCTGCTAGAGGAGTTTTTGGATCTCACTCTTCAGCTGGCTGATCCACTGAGTCAGACAGCCACAAGCACACTGCCTGTGGGGAATTGCACCTGCCCATGATCAGGAGTCATTTAAGTGCTAGTTGGTCTGCCCATATTCTGCTCTAACAGTGTAAATAATCAGTGTTTGCCAACATTGCAGAAAGCTCTTTTATTTACTAATACAGAAATAGACTTTGAGGCCATTCAAACTGACAAGACTGCTAGAGGTTAATTTGGATGGAAATGAATCTGCAATCAAGGTAAACCTTGCCAGCATCAAATATGGGAACCCAGTGCCAGAGGACCAGAATTTCAAGTTGACAAAGGTCATGTTACCTCTAGAGCTTGTAACATTGAATGACCACTGCGTAGACATATGCTGATAGCTGCACATAATTTATCTAACAAATTCCTGGTATATTAGCAGGCAAAGACGCTGCTCCAGGAGAGAAACAGTATCTGTCTGGCTGTCCTGGGTGTGCTTTCATAAGAGAAGGGTAAGGATTTCTCCTTCCAAAAGAGAAGGATTCTTTCGTCTACCACTGCTGGAAAACAGTGAGTATTTTCACAGTAGTAGCTTTGGAATAGGCATACGCTAAAGATCACTGCCTGCTACCTAGCAAATCAACTTGCAAATGAACCTACCAGCTACCACAAGTGAACCTGACATTCCTTTCAGTAGTTGAATAAGAGGCTGGCCTGTGTGATTTATATGCAACAGTATGGCATGTGCTTCCACTAAACACACCCCTCACTTCCTCTTGTATAGCAAGCTTGGCTGGCTGATGAGAAATAGAAAAATGAGTTCCAAAATTCAAGTTGAATTACCGAGAAACTAGATTTGAATAGATAGTAAGGAAGGATGTTCACAGAAGAAAGACAGAAAAAATACAATGGCATTATTATTGATGACATTATTACTGTTGTGCTCAAAATTACAAACCTGTTGTTTTTGTAGAAGGCAGAGGATGTGAAGAACAAAATGTGTTATCTTGTGCTTTACTTGATTTAGGAAATAGCATTTGTGCAAGCTAAGGTCTAGGCTGATAGATTTATTTGTTTGGACAGCTAATGCTTAAGATGTTGTAGAGAAACAGTAAGAAAACTTTCTATTTTATTCAGGAGTAAGTTACATAATATTTCAGTTCCTCTGCAGGTAGAGAGTAATTATGTTGTGTTGTTTTTTTCTCATTTGCTGTTTGTCTTTATAGAACATTGGCCGTACAGAGGACAGTAGAAACTATCTAAAATTTGACGTTATCATCAGACAATATGAAAACTAAATCAGAAAGGGGTGAAAGCAAATAAAATTATAATGGGGGAAGTAGGTCACATAAACAAACCAATGAATGTTTTGTAGAATTTATTAAGAAATAAACTTATTGAGCATCTTTAAAAGTTAAAATCAAGTATGCAGTGAGTCTCTTCTGTGTTTTGAGGGGTAAACAGAAGTAGAGTGGTCAAACAGTACATTTCACATGGGATTACTGATGATTTCTGAAACTCGAAGACGTGTGAAAAATATTAGAGGTTATTTTAACATATCCTCACTAATTTCAAAAGTTATGTATATGTTAACACATATAAGTATTAATGTATATAAATAATATAAATAACATTTATATAAATAATAGTATAATAAGCACTATTTCCTGTCATTCTGTTATTTCAATTGTGTCTGTCATGGACTAGAATCAATACTGCGATACTTAAGTGACCTGCCACTTATTGCCAATATTGACTAATAGGAGCGATTTCATAACCTGGGTGACATTCACACACATCTCTTCTGGACTGAAAATCATTGATTCATCCAAAGTGTAACAAAAGCAGACAATGATTCATTAGTCAAAACATGCCTAAATGTTTGTGGACTATTGTTAACCAATAGTCTAATCAGCAGAAATGAAGAGGAATTGCTAAGCAATGTTCCCCTAAGCACTGTGCAGCCGCTTGATGACTCCCACACAAATGTTATCAAAAAGGTCATTTAGCTCATTCCTCCACTGCCAAGTTTGCTTGAATATGCTGTGTTGAATTGCGCTTTTTTGATTAGCATAGCTTGACTAAAAATTTGTATTACACAGTAGTAGCACGTGAGTTGTCAGGGCTGGCCCAGTACTTGGTCTCTGTGATAGTAAGTCTCTGAGGATGGAAATATAAGAGCACCCAAAATATTGATGGAGAAATTGCTTCTTTCTTATAGACATACAGAGAAAACTACAAGACCCTGGACATTCAGCTGACATATTCAACAATGCTGTTCCCAGCTGGTTGTGTGAGTAGGTGCTGAGTTGTGTTTCTATGAATCTTTATCTGTATTATTTCTCAGGCTCACTGCCTCAAACTGAAAGCATCAATGAACACGGCATAAAGGATTTCTTGCTTATAAATAGGACTAAAGTTAGGAGCAGAACTGGAATGAAAACAGCCCTACAGCATAGCTTGGGATAGTAGGAAAGCATGATACCAACTCGTAAGAGTGTCTGTTTTCATCTGATTTTGGTGCATAACTAGCAGGCTGTGCTTGATTTGCTATGCTTCTCCCATATGCCTGCTTGTGTATATCTGTGGATACAGTGCTGTACAGTGCAGGCTGAAGGCAGTTTAAAGAAGAGAGAAACTCTGATGTGCCTTTGAAGATAATAAAGAAGATTCTCTGATTGTGCCTTCTGTTGCACATTTTGAACAACAGAAAGTGTTTAAATCACCACAGATTTTTACATGACTCTCTCCAGCCATGCGATGTAACTGAAAATGTTGTGGTATAAACTGTTCTGGTTTGATTACCTCACATCTGATTTTCCGCTGTCCTCTGTAACAGACCATAAGCACAAACATAACTTTTATATCTTATGATGGTATATTTGTAGGGAACCTAGTACTCTGCAGCGGTTTCTGTCTCCTAAGGCACCTGGCTGATGGCTGTGCAAAAAAAAAAAAAAAAAAGATGCTTTAGTTTGTGCTGAAAATTCAACATTTTTGTTTTAATCCTATTTTTTGTAGGAAAACTCAGGAGCAAAAATGTTTTTATATTTGAAGTGTTTTAATGGAGATGGGACCTTTATTATTTCAATGAGGAATTAGAAAAATAAAATCAGATTTTTTTCCCCCAGATAAATACTTGAGGTAGAAACTGTTTATCTGCTTATTATTAATTTCAGTAAAGAATACTTGTTTCAATCCACACAAAATACCCCAGAACAACATTATGTATGGAGTACTATTTGGGGGGAAATACTGCAAAAGGAATGGTTAAATAAGTAGAAAGGTGATTTTACAAATCAGGTAACATCATCCAATATATACATAGCTTTTAGGTATGGCAGAAAACAGACAAAAACTGCATCCACACTAATAAATAAAATGTGCTATGGCTTATACTTTACTCCTGAAATCAAGCGACACAACATGATTTGCATCTCCTCCATCCTAAAAAAGGGTAGATTTACTGACTCCCACAGCCAGTGCTGGCTGCCTTGTCCCCCACTTGAGCTAGTCCCCTGGGCAGCCCCATCTCTGAGCCTTACTGATGACTGCCAATGTGGATGGGACATAGTGTAGATGACCACAGCTCTCTGCTTAAAAACAAGCCCTGTCCCCACATAGATTCTTAGTAAAGATGTAGCAAAGAGACCAGCTTTTTGCTGAAATTTTGGTAAGAGCTGAATTTACCTGCTGGTCTTGATCCTCAGTGTAAAGAGCTTTGCTCATGTTAGGGAGCCTCACTGCTTATGAGCAAGGCACAGGAAAGAGCTTTTGGCCTGAAACAGGAGTGGTCTGGTTTGCATGCTCATTTTTAATAAAGTGTGAATCACCACCATGTCATCAAGAAAACAGAAAAAATGCATGAGAAAATTCGGTCAATAGGATGCTATTTCCATGGACTGTTTTGTATCACTGCACATTGCATTTGCTGTAATGAGTTACAAATGTAATTTGTTATATTTTAACATCAGGACTAAGATAAGTAATTAAAAATGTATAATGCACACAATTTTGTTTCCCCTGATAAATGTAAAGTTTGCTAGGCTCAACTCCACTCATTAGTATGTGACAGTGCTAGGAGACAATTTGATCCAAAAGGCTGGGTATACATGGTATATGGCATAAATGCATTTTAGTTTTAATAACAATCCAAGAGGGTCAGCATATTGCTTAATAAAAGATCAATGCAGTAATATGATTAACCACCCTGTGTTGCTTTCTTTCCATTTGTGAGAAAAGATAGTTCAGGAGCTGCACAGCAGTGAATAGCAAAAGGACTAATTGACAGGCAAAATGAAGGTTTCCCAAAGGGTTTTTTTCCCCCTCCCCGCCCTCAGGGCTTGCTTTGTTGGTAGAATGCTGTTAACTCTTTTGTTTAAGGTCTCTTACCTTTAAGCAGGCTTGTGGAAGAGCTTTTCATATTTTTTAGCAATAGATTTACTTGCTGAGTAAATATAGCTGATGAAAGAAAAGCTGGTGATCCATAAAAGACCAGGCTGCAGGGATCCTCATTAATCTTCCAGTAGTTTTTGCTGTCATTCCTCTTCAAAGTTCCTTGCCTTGTAAAGTGTTTGTGGAAAAAGTAGGAACACTTTTGCTTTCCACTCAGCACCAACTTCCAGCGAAATCCCAACAAAAGCTCACCCTCCCTTTCAAGTAGTTTTAACTTCAGCCCTGTCATTGGGTAGGGTTCTCAACTACGAAGAGGAAAATACTGTTTAAATGAGTTTTATAAAAGAAGGGCAAAGAAGAATCCAGAACAAAATTGTTTTCTTGTTATCTGCTGATGGTAATGTGACTATATCATTAAATGGATAAGCTAAGAGGGCTGCAATAATAATAAAAAAAATTAATAAATAAAATAAAACAAAATAAAGTAAAATAAAATAAAATAAAATAAAATAAAATAAAATAAAATAAAATAAAATAAATAAAGAAGAGCATAAATTAAACCTTAAATAAGGACGACCCTTTGGGAATCTTAACTTCTCTTACAAAAATAGTGAATTATATGGCATTGAATTGAGAAAGTTAATATAATTAACTGTGATGTATTATAGCTGAATCATGAGAACGTTAGGACAGAGGCATGCAGTTTAGAAGGTATTCCAAATTTGGGATTAGTAAGCAAGGCTTAAAGCGTGGTCTGCTTCTCCTGTGAATGATTAAACTGTCTTGTGTTCAGATGTGACACCAGTATGTTTTCTACCCAAAGAATCATAAAATTGTAGAATGGTTTGGGTTGGTAAAGACCTTAAAGGTCATCTAGTTCCTACCCCCCTGCTATGGGCAGAGACACCTTCCACTAGACATGGTTGCTCAAAGCCGCATTCAACCTGGCCTTGAACACTTTCAGGGATCGAGCATCCATAACTTCTCTGAGCAACCTGTTCCAGTGTCTTACCACCCTCACAGTGAAAAATACCTCTCTTATATCTAACCTAAATCTACTCTCTTCCACTTTAAAGCCATTACTCCTTCTCCTATTGCTACCTGATTTGTAAAAAGTCCTTCTTCAGCTTTCTTAGAGGCCCCCTTTAGATACTGGAAGGCTGCTGCAATGTATCACCAGAGCCTTCTCTTCTCCAGGCTGAACAAGCCCAACTCACTTAGCCTGTCTTCATAGCAGGGATGCTCCAGCCCTCTAATCATCTTTGTGGCCTATCTCTGTACTTGTTGTAAAAGGTCCATGTCCCTCTTGTGTTGGGGCACCCAGAGCTGAATGCAGTACTGCAGCTGGGGTCTCACAAGAATAGAGTAGAAAGAGAGAATCACCTCTCTCAACCTGCTGGCCACACTTGATGCAGTCCATGACTGGGCTAGGAGTATACAGTGCCAGGTCATGTTGAGCTTCTCATGAATAAAGACCCCCAAGCCCTTCTCAGGGCTGCTCTCAGAAGTCATAGGGAATAATTCAAGGTCTTTCATGGACAAGAGGCAAGGGAATCAAATGGGTTTAAAAGCCCCTATGGTCCAAAACATAAGAAAGAATACAAGCCACAAGTTTGCGTCAGACTAAGGGCAAAGAATTTTTTCTAAGGGGAAGGAAAGAGAGATAGATACAAACTTAGATATTATCTTCGCATTTTCACTTGTACAGTGGAAAGTGTCCAACACAGAAATGTGTTTTGTCCTCTTTCAGCTATATTTGGCTCACTCATTTTCAGAGCTAGGTGAAAGCATTTTAGTGTATCATTTTTCTAGCTAAAAATAAAACCTTGGGGTTTTAGGGCACTGGAAAACATTTGAACTTGGCTTAAGTTTAACAAATAGTTTTAGTTTTTTCTGATGGGGAAAAAAAAAAAAAAAAAAGAAAGAAAGAAAGAAAAAAAGAAAAAAAAGGAGAAAAAGAAAATCTGAAATGCTTCAGTTCAACATTCCTGACACAATTTTCTTTTGGTTTGAGCGCCTTTCAGAAAATCAAGAAAGTCTCATTATGGCAAAAGTGGTGATACTTGCTTCTGGTAACTCTACTGCTAAGTCCTCTCTGGGACATTTGAGGTCGAGATTTTAGTGTATTATCTCTTTGAATTGAAGCAGAAACACAAATTCTGGCAATTCAGTCTCCCACATTACAGATTTTTTTTTTTGTGTATAGTACTGGAATTGTTATCAAGGTATGAACTAAAACTCAAGAGCAAGTTTTGGACAGCTAAACAGTAGGCAGTTTCTTTACACCATCTCCTAGGATCCTTGTGCAGTCAGTGGCAGGTCAGAAGAGCACTCTTAAGACCTAATCTAAAGATTAGTTTGAACTGTAATTTTTTTCTCTGCTGATGGTAGAGAAAGTTTAGATTATTACCTCATGAAAGTAGGCTAAGGTTGAGTGATACAAATCCCTGTTGGGTGTCTCTTTTTCTAGTAGGTCCTAGACTTACTTTCACTTTTTTTTTTTTTTTTTTTTTTTTTTGTGAATTAGTGATTAGTGTATAGCTAATTATTTAAACAGTGGGCTGCAATTAAAGAAAAGCCATAGAAAAGCACAGGTCAAAGTGACTGGGGAACTTACATTCTTCTAGGATAAACTAAGTGTTAATTTGTCACTGAAATTTGATTGTAATATCATTGAATTAACTATACAACCTAACATTATCATTAATGCTATAAAATAAGGTTATACAACAAAACCAGCAATGTAATCATGTGTTCAAAAGTTGCTTAATAGATCTATCTGCTTTTGACAAATAATTATGGCCTTTTCTATTATTTGGCCTCAAAGTGATATAGCAACTAAAATTTCACTTTTTCTATGGAAAAGGAATCAGATGAGTCAGATGCAGCAATACATTTTGGGTTGTACAAGCGAGTCCTCAAGAGCTACAGACATGGCTCTGTGGCATACTGACTTATTCGATGTATAGGTCAACATTAGACAGATGTATAGTCCCTGAGAAAGTCTTCAACAGAGAGTTAAAGGACTGCCTGGGGCGACCTCTTTTCATAAAAATGACCTCACCTCTTCCTTCATTCTCAAATTCCTAATTCCTGGAAAAACCTGGAAAAACTGGGGCTGCTTAGTTTAAGAGAATTATTTTACCTCATCCCTTTGTAGCCTTGTCTTTGTATATGTCTGCCTGTTGGGAAGAGATGGAGGGACCTTTCCTTCAGGGAAGAAGGCTTTGGATCTCTGTGATGAGGTTTGGGACTGTTTGGAAAGAGCTAAACACACAGACTCTGATTGTAATTGAAAGTTGTTCCCATAATGCCAATAACATTAATCCTATAGCAGCATAAACAAGCCCAAATACTAGCATTAACTGCTATTTGTAACAATTACTATTACTGTAGAGCAGGACCTCCATGGTAAGGCACTGCATGATCATAAGTGAAAGTCTGTGCCTTAGAGACCTACTGTATATGTAATCAGAACCAAGTCACAGCCAATAATAAAACATTGGTTTAGTTTTAAAGAAATAAATGGGCTCAGAAAACCGACTATGTTAACGTAATCCTGTCACTAACAAGCAGTTAATGTTTAGGACAAATGTAGCACATTCCTGATTTGTATGATAAAAATCACCAGTGCAGTAAGGCCCTTGTATTATTCAAAGCTCTTTAAGCCAGAAAAAAACCCAAACAAAATAAAAACCTCCAAAACAACAGAAAATAACCCAACTCCACACCAAAAATAAGAAGAAAATAATGGCCTTTTTCATTGTTCATTCTGTGGTACATCAAACAGGACCCACAGGAAATGGGCTAAATGTTTACACTGTGTGAACAAGACTAGTCCACTCTATCAGAAGCTAGCTTTAAGCTGTGTGGATGTGAGACACTGCACCACTTGGCTTGCAGATCACGAATTGCTGTCTGGGGTGAATACCTCCAGTAAGTTAGATGTAGCTTCATTTTCCCACTGTGGAAAATATACTACATCTGCTGGTGAATTTTGAATTAATCAGAGTGACAATTTCTATTTTCCTGTTTTAAAAAGACGGCAATTAAAGATGGAACAGTAAAAGCTGTGTGTGATAGAACTTTTCGAGGTCTGTCTTCACAACATGTTTTCAAAAGGATCAGTCAGTTCCAATATCACAGTTTCTTCTCCAGACTCTCATTAGCTACTCTGGGATGTTCCATGACTTATTTGGCCAGGTCCATCTCCTTCATTGCTCTTGCTGATGCTATGCTGAAATATCTGGGCCATTCCAATTCGGCTGCCCTTGGGATTGCTCTCTGTATTGGAAAGCAGAAAGGAGGAGAGTGAGAAAAGAAAGGACATCAATACCTTAGAAGGATATAAGGAAAACACAGAAATATGCTGAAGGAGTGAAAGAATATCTTTTTTTTCTGTGTTTGTAAATGTGTGGCCTACTGGTCGGATGTCTTTAGTGTGGACATCCTACTGATCATGAGTGCTTAATGGAAGAGACTTGATGACAAAAAGATAACAATAACAACAAAAGTAATAGTATCTTTTATTTTTTTTTTTGCCCCAGACTCACTAATGGATCCTTGACAAGAAAATATTTCCTTTCTAAAGCTTTGAGAAGTGAGGTTGTGGATGGAATATACTATGCCAGACTATTTAATTTAATACTTAGAGTCTTTGTTTGTAATATTAATTTTGGTTTATTGATTTTTCAGCTTTATAATCTTCTATATTTAATAAGCTTAATCTTTGCATTGGTGTTGAGCTTTATTACAAATTCTTGTAATTTGAATTTTTTTTTCCCTACTTTCATACCTTTCATTTACTTCCTTTAAAAAGTGAGTATGTTGTTTTATGAATTTTCAACCACTTTGAACAACTGAACTCACCAAGTTCAAGCTCAGATTTTTGCAATAGGAGAATAAGGAAATAGTAAAGCACACAGGTCAGCATTTGCTGCTGGACAGTTGGAAAGTGTTTTGAACACATCAAGGAAAAGGAAAGTTTTAAGATTTAATGAATTAGGATTGCAGATGTTCAGAAGGATACCTTTCCAAATGCAAGTGAAAAAAAAAAGGTGAAAAAAACATAAAGGACCTGACAGAAAAAATAAATAACTGCATTTAACAGAATGAAAATGACTAAGTTAAACCATGAAAGGCACTTCCTAGAATGTGAAAACAGGTAGCCACAGCTGAGTGCAAGAAAGAAGTGAAAGCCAAGGGAAAGACACAAAGGGATGGGTTGAGTTGGTCAGAGTGCCAAGCTATCAAAAAGATCTTTACAGAACCATTTTGCATGTGCTGAAAGAGAAAGATCACCTATCTTAGGTCCTGGGAGAAGAATGTTATACTAACTGAAATGCCAGAAGACAGGAATCAGTGGGAACAGACAAAAAGGATAGAAAAAATTTCAACCAAGAGACATTTCAAAAGAGTTAAGACACAGCCTGGAAATAAAGATCTAGAGAAAAGTCTGAATTGGCCTCGAAATATCTATTAATCTTCATTAACTATTAAGTCTAAATGGCTGCTCAGCTTTAATTGTTCATACTGGTGCCTGTGACAGGTGAATCGCTGGATTGACAGATAGGACTTTGGTTGGTTTTTTTCAACAGAAAAAAAATAGAGGAAGTTTTTAGCAAAAAAGAACAAGATCCTATTTTAGCCAACTGAATTTTGAACTGATGATTAGGTATCTTCAAGAATGTACAAGAGATGAAACAGTAATTTGATTTGTACAGGAGAAGACAGGTTTGGCCAAAGTAGAAATGTGATTTGTCACAGCAGAGAAAGATTAAAATCAGTTTGCATCTGGAGATAAAATTACCTGTAAAGAGAAAATGAAAGAGAATAAGAAGTTAATCTAGAACACAGTGTGTAGATCCAGAATACTGAGTTTCTCCTTTGACGAATGTGCTGAAAGGACAGTTAGAAGCAGAAGAGGATCCAGGAAAGCATCACAGAAGCTAGGTGAGACAGGATTTAAGGAAAGGTCAGTAATATCAAACACAGCTGACAGATTAGATAGAAAAGGGTCTGGCAAAAAGAGGAATTACAAACTGTGCTAAGATTTTTTTTTTCACATAAGAGGAAAAGTTAGGTTAGACAAAAAAAAAAAAAAGATTTTATAAAACAGTGATGAATTAACTCAAAAGCAGAAGGTGAGATTGATTTATTTTTTTTTTTTTTAGTGGGAAGATTAATGTTTGTTTCATTAGAAGAAAAGTAAAATGAAATTGAGAGCTTTCAGATAACAGGAAGGAGTAAGAATGAACAGTAGGCCTATGGAATTGGAAGGTACCTATGATTCCAAAGGTGAACAGAAGAAGGGCTTCTCCTGAGAGAGGATAGCGGAGAATGGTAGGTAGGAAATCACATTGTATTTTATCGGATGATATTCTGTATGGGTGCTGGTTCAAAATTATGTATATATGGTGTTTTTTTTCTTCAAACACAGATTACCTTAAAATATTTTCTTGTGTTGTAACAATTTTCTTGTATAGTACCATGAACTTTTACTTCCCACTTATTTATATATAACATATATAAATTCCAGCCAATTCTTAGAAAAAATATTTATTCGTAACAATGTGCTAAAATATATCTGGGAGTGCTGTGGCTGTCTGAAAATGTGTGCTACTGACATGGAAGTAGCTAGAAATATTAGAGTACTTAACATTTCTTGAAATAATCTCTTTAATTTTCATCCGTAACTTTACTGACCTTAGATTTAGCTATTAGAAAGCAGTGAGGCAGAGCAATAGTTAAGGGGATTCTGCACAAACAAGGCTTTCCCCATGGGAAGTAATCTGCACACCTATATTTCTGAGCTGCATTCTCAATAATTTTTGGAGCAAAGAAAGTATAGTAAAGTGCTCCTCGGAACTGGGAATGAATCCCACCTCACCATCTCTTATTAATTTTGGAGATGAAGACCCCATGCATGATTGAATGATAAGTGAAAAAGTTGTTCTAAGCTGGTGTTAACCCACTAGAGTAAGGAATGTTAATGTTCAGACTAGATTTGGGACAGAGTGTCAGTGGTGAATAGATTCCTAACTTTATATATAACCTGACATATTTCTTTGGGACAGAAGATGCTATATCTTATAATGAATTATCTCGCAGTCTTTTGACTGAGTACTGAAGTGGTCTTGAATAGTAATATATCGTATTCAGTCTTTGCTGTAACACCCTAGTACAGCGAAACTGCTAAACAGTGAATTACCTGTTAAGTGTATGCTCTCAGCTGTGTTTGATGCATGGTGCTATCTGAGCCTCATGAGCTATCTGTGTCCTCATGATGTGATGGCTTTAAAAGGCCATCCATTGCTTTATACAGGTCAACATCTTTGGCCCTGCAGTACACTCTACATCTTTTTGTAAGCATCTGAACACAGCTGTAGAGACGACACTGTAGAAGATGATAATTTCAATTTATTTGGTGAAGAGCTCCATGGTATGGCAGTAGTCTGAGTCCCACAGCATTACCTGGGACTCAGTCTTTCATTCTGTAGTTCTCTTAGCATAAATGGAGGTATGCTTTCAGCCTAAGCAATTTACGGGTTTACCTTCTTTTTCTGCAGGGTTTTCCAGAAGAAATGCATCCAAAGCACTGTGCTTGCTTCACCTGAGCTGTGCAGATGGCCTGCATGTGCACATAAAATTAGATGCATTGACCTGCCCATATGTAGCCGATATGGCTGTGCTGCTTTTCCAAGTGAGCTTCCAGGCATCTGGAATTCTCAAAAAAAATGTTAAATATATTTGAGTTCCACCTAGGCACCATTTCTGTGAGGAAAAAGAGGTCATGTCAGGAAAAAACTGGACATATGGCAGCATCAGTACAATCAGAATACTTAACTGTGAAAGCAGCCCATTAAGATAAATTGTTTATTTAGTATTCTCTGTCTTGTGGTGGTAGTGCAGTATACCTACAATGTGATTTTACAATAATTCTTTATTACTTATTTTATCTCATTTATCATGGAAATAAAAAAAAAGATGTAGAAATGTTCTCTTACAGTGCATTGGGTTTGAAGACTTCCTCAGTGTTTATATTTTCTATAACATTGAGTTATATTTTCCATACTCTTCCCAAGGGTCATTAACACATGTAATGTGATTGTGTATGCACAATAATTTAAAGCAGCTATAGGGGATCTGCAGCTTCTACTGCAGTTACAAAGCAAGTTCATTGAACACTTGTCCAACATCTTTTATGTTTTATATATACAAAAAAGCAGTCACTACTTTTGTTACTTTGCAGCATTAAAGTAATGACACCTTTTAACATAGAAACACTGTGTTGCAGTAATAATACAGATTTTATATTGTGAACCTGCATTACTCAATGCAAAGTAAATATCCCAATAGCAAGAAGCTTCTGAGAATGTGCATTAGTTGCTTTAAAACCACAACATTTTGCCCAATTTAAATTACTTAAAATAATTATCCTACATTCCAAGCTAATTGCCTGCAAAATTTCATTATAAAAATCACAGCTGTTTTCTGGTGCATGTGTGCATGGGATTTTGTTTGTTTGGTAGTTTTTTATTTGAGAAAACAGAAATATGTGTCTGAAACTTTTTTTTTTTTTTTTTTTCCCCAGTTTTCAGGGACACATTTATTATAAAATGTTTAACACAGAATCAGTTTGAGCCTATTTAGCCTTTCATCCACACCACCTCTCTGGATAGACCTTTTCCAACATATTGCTATGGAATATGCTCTTGTATGTCAATGTCTGAAGATGCATATGGTTCAAAGCATACCGACTCAATCTGGGCATAATTTATATAAAAAATGGGCAGTGTCTATTTTTATTTGCCTATAAAGAACTACAGACATGTTCAGATATGAATCAGAAAATCCATTTGATATCAGTGGAAGTACATGTGCTAAAACTAGCATATGGTCTGCAGTTTGTGGAAAACAAGTGCTCTGCCCACACTTTTCTTAAAAGGCATACACACGAAGCCTATGCTTTGTACACTGGCTGCAAAATGTAATAAATTTAATTAAGGAATACCATTTTCATATTTTTTATTTTGATCTTCACCTCTACCCAAAAAGATTTAGTTGTGTTTTAACTGAGCATTCACAGAGACTCATAAAATTTTGTGCAGAATGAACTGCTGACAAAGAATTAAATTTACCAGAGCAAAAATGTGACTGATGTCTTAAAAGTCCAGCTCTGTTTCCTGTATAGATAAGGGGAGCAGCTGCTGCTTACATGAATGCCGTTTGCTGCAATAGCAATAATGGTGATCATGGTATGTCAGCAAGAGAAGCCTGGGAGTTGTGCCTTATATAGTAATTGCATCCAGTCAATGAATCAATTACTTCTGTGCCATCTCTTCAACTACAGGCAGTGTCAGCTCCCTCCATAAAGGGCTAAGACTGCATTTGCACTGCAACTGTGGTTACCACTCACTCAGTCACCAGAGAGGTAGACACTATTTAGTGACTTTTCAAAAACACCTGCATGACTCAGAAGTTTGAAAGTGGCTTAGACACTTAGGAAAGTCAATAGAAATTATGCACTTCAGGGCCAGATTTTTAAAGGCTACCATCTTCCATCGATTACAGGAATTAGGAACCTAAATACCTTTACAAATCTGGCACAAGAGGCTAAATCACATTTGAAAGTCAATAGAAATTAGACTCCTAAGTGCCTAAACCAAATGAAAAAAAGACGCGTTTTAGGAGTGAGAATCTTTATAATTGTATTCCCGCTAGTGTAACTGCAAATTATGGGTTCAATTATTCCACTTAGGTACAGCTCAGAGGAAGAAAGTGGTATGAAGTTGCAATGCCCCAGAGGAAAGCAACTGTTCCTAAACTCTTTCAGGAGATGCAGCATACTGCTTCATGAATTTTAGGCTTGTGAGAGAAAGAAATCATGGGTTGGCTTCAAGCTGTTTTCTTTAGCCCATCAGGATAAAGACTAATGATTCTACTGGTCTTTATTTCTACTTATAAAATTATGACATTTTTAGAAAATATACTGTTTATTACTTCTTGTATTTCTGAAAATTGATACAATACTTAACAAATGTAGAACAAGGTACTTTATTTGAGTCCAAAAAACTTACAATGTAGGGACCAAATCATACAATTATTTGAATGCTCATGTGTGTGTTACAATGAGATAAATTGGTAGGACTAAGAAGTAACATGTAAGTACTCAGTATGAACATATGTGGCAAAATACTGCCATAAGTAAATAAAGATAAATAAGACAATATATTAAATAAGAACATAAAGAAGTGAACAAAAGAAGAGAAAATACCAACAAGAAGGTAAAAAATATTTTTGGCAATGCCTTGAAAGGCAAATAACTGTACATCACTGGCACAGAATTATTTTGTTTATAATTTTACCGTAATTACATATGAGAGTTATCCTACCACCACCAATAGGACAGCAATTATATCCAAAGGTCATCTCTCTTCACATTAATCAAGGAGTTAACAGTGATTGAGATGATTCAGTAAAATCCTAGAATGAGAAGGGTGTAATTATTCAGAGAAGGGAAGAAAATAAACAGGAAACCTCATGTATTGCAAAAATGAATAATGAGACTCCAAAATGAATACCACATTAATTTCTAGTATTAACCCATGTGGAAAAAAGGAATAAAGAAATGTTCCATCTGAGCTATCAGTACCACATGCAATAAACTAAATACTTTAAACTCCTCATTTTGAGGGCAAATTATGGCAACTGAGGATGACATATAAAGAAAGATATGTAAAAGAGGTGTATAAAATCATACAGCATATTGCAAAAGTAAATCAGGAACTATTATTCACCAAGTCTCACAATGCAGCATTTAGAGACAATTCAATGAAATTATCAAATAGCAAGTATAAAACAAAGAAAAGGAAGACTGGTTGTTTTCCACATAAAATATTGCTACATCACATTACTTTTTGCTATATACAGTTGTACAGCTGAAGTGTAGGGTTGGTCAAAAGGAAGAAGAGGTCAACTGACACTTTTCATCATGTTTTCATAGATGTTAAATCTGAAAATCTCCGACTTCAATGACTTCCAAAATCCAGGTAGAAGGTAGAAGAGGCAACTTATGGAGAAAAGAGGAAAATAAGAGCACTGGAAGAAAGATTATGTGTATATTGATCTTATATTCTTCCCTTAACATAAACTAGCAGCTGGTGAACCTTTTCATTCTTTTACTTACAGACAGATTCATTCTCATCCAAAAGGTCTTCCTCTGAAGTGCACATCCTGTTCTCAAACAGGAGACTGATAAAGGGAAAAAATCCCCTCTGGAGTGAGCAAAATGACCAGGCCAGAAATAATAAATAGAAAAGGGAGGAGAGTAACAATTAAAAAGTCACAAACATAAGGGCAGGGAAATAGCAGGAGGTACCAAGCAGAGTCCCCCAAAAGCATTCATCATTCCTTGAAAGTATTATCCAAGGACAGGTGGACAATGCCTGCCAATGTGATACATGGAGATGTGACAGGACTAGTCAACAGAAGTAGTCTGAAGTTGTCCTCTTTCTCCACAGCTTAATTTTCCTGGTGCCAGGTCCAACAGAAAGGTGATGAAGAGATGCCAAGGCATTGAGGTGCCTCAAGATTCACAGCTATAAAGAAAAGGAGAAAAAGATGACATCAACAAGCAGATTTTGAGGAGTGGAAAAAAGGCTGTGGCTGGTTTATATGGTGCACACTTGCTTTCTGTCTCCTCACTGCAGGAAACAAGGGGAACACCAAGAGCTGCTTCATGCCCATGAACATATCCATGTGTGGACAATTTTCTATTCATTCACAGTGAAATGTGGAGCATGCTGCCCACAGGCGTATTTTACCAACTTGATAGTCAAAAAGCCTATGAATTAGTTGCTAGATGGGGCATAACAGTGAGGAAACAGGGTGAAAGAATTATGTGTATAAGGAAGTGTTTTCCTAGTGCACTTTAGACTGAGGAGCTCCATCTCATTAGGCCTGCTCATGTGGGGTTTTGGTGTGCTCAAGCTGTCTGGAACAGTGTATAAGGGCAGAAACTTGATAAGGTGACCTATGTAGCCAAGAATCACAAGTGCTGAGGCTACCCTCCTGCAATGCTTGCTGAAGGAGGAGGGGAGCAAGGGATTCAAAGTGGCCTTCATTTTCTGGAGCAGAGGATGGAAAATCCTGTGTGTCAGACATGCAGCCCATGCATACCCACTGTCTAGGTCCAGTCTTACTGACAACACTCTTCCATATGCCAAGAGTATCCCCACAACCTGCACATGTAGTTAAGGGTAGTGAAGCAGAAATTTAGCAAAATTCCCATTTGTGGTGGCAATAGGGAACATAGTTACTACAAAGAGCTTATAGGACCTATGGTATTTGCTGCTGGGAACAGAGATGTCAGTTGGACAAAGTTTCAGTCTAAGTAATATTTTTGCTTGAAGTTCTCTCACCCTATTTTACTCTTTTTGTAAAATAAGTCCAGGCTCCCTTTATAGCAGGTATAGGGGGAAGTACCTTTAAAAAGTGATTGATTTAATTCTGGAAATGGCTGCTTTCTCTCTGACGAACCTAGGCCCCTGTAAAAAGACTGTATAGGAGGAAGCAGCTCCTGGCATACTGAGCACTGAAAGAAAAAAGTTCTTATTGCCTGACTTGATGCTGATGTGCTATAAGGGTAGCTTTCATAATGCTTTATCTAGCTGTCAGATTGTAGTCATAAAAATAAGCTTTCTTCTGCATTTGGTATAAAGGAACATATAGTACCCTTTCAGTCTCCTCTTTTGCAGGTTATGGAACAATAGACAATTTAAACTCTATTTGTGTTACTCTATTAATACAATAAAGCCATCCTCTGAGAATTTCCAGGATTTCAATACTTCCACAGTGAGTACTGCATTTCCCATACAATATAAATCAGAAGTAATGTAATGCTGCAACAGAGTCCTGTCAATAGCAGTTAAGAATACAAGGGGATTTATGAGATGCCAGACTTCTGATTCCGCAACACAACGTAATTCAAATAACCCTGAGGTTTGCTTTGAAAGCAGTGACCCTTGAAGTTTGCTGCTTAAATATTATAAAAACTTGCTGCTAATTATCAGGGCCATTTCTGTCAACAAATCATGGCTTAGAAAACTGAACCTGAGACTGTCTTCTATCCTATTCATATATAGAAGATTTATAGTTGCAATTCATATCCTGGCAAATCCTTTCATCCTTAAAATGACAGGTGCGATTTAACCATGTCACTTATCTATTAAGCTCAATGAAATTCCTGGTTGAATTCCTTCATATTTCTTTTAACAAGAGAAAGACATTTCAGATAAATTTCTTTTTTCCTTTCAATTGTTTTTCCAGTGTAAGATCTATCCACATTTAGAAAATATTGCTTGTGGATTCCACAGTTGTAAATGGAAAAGTAATTAGTGCTTGAAAATCATATGGATTCAGTCCTTGTAGTTTTAAATACTTAATTGAGTGTTGATCTTGCAAACATTTGTGTATATGAGTGCTATGATTAAAGTTAGCAACGCATCTACAGCTTGGTAGATTGGAACTTTTTATGACATAGCCAAGCTTTTTCTTTTGTAAATAATGAGATTTAAAAAAAAAAAAAAAAGATTTGTTTCTAAAATCAACTGCTTTCAGTTGCTGCTCATTAAGAGATCTCATGATATAATCGTCATGAAAGGACTTACTTTCTTTCAGAAACTTGTAAGAGGAGATTTGTAAGTTTTATTCCTAATTCATGTATTTTCCACTATTCAGATTGCTCATGAAAGTTCTGTTAAACTTCTGAATTTACCAGTTTAATAACTTATGTTTCTGATTAATATTCAATTTCTAAATTAAGAAACCCCAAACAACCTAACCATTAAAGATATGAGACTTCTTTTTCCTTTGGGAATTTTAACGTTTCCTTCCAAATGAGTGATCACCTATCACTGAAGAACTAAATTGCTCCCTATCATTCATCACATATGTTGTTTCCAATTATATTTTTTTTTCTATTATTATTATTTTGCTTTTTTATGTAGCTCAAACAAGATTTATAATGGTACAGTATAACTAATGAATTCTTTCTGTTAGTCCATGACACAAGACTGCCATTGCATCTGGAATACGCTGATGTTCACATCAAGTTGCTTTTCTCTCCTTCTCGTATATCATGACCTCTAAATACTATAAGCAATAAACTGTAATTCTGATTGCAATAAATGAGAACCATCAAAATCTAAGGGAACATAGAGATTTTTCAAGTACATGTTTATTCACTTAGTAAGTCAGACTTTTCCAGGGTTTTTTAGTGGCTATAATGAAATAATTCATAATTTGATAAGAAATGCAGAAATATAACTTGTGCTTGAGAGAACCTGAGTCCATTTCTTTCTCACAGAATACTACTTTAGTACAGATTATTGGATTAGGGACTGTAACCAAGAGTCGAGAATTGTTGAGATCAAAGGAAAACATTTTGAAATAGTCCATTTGTTTTAATAGAGAAGAAGTTCAATAACCTTCCAGCTTTGCATGAAATGGAGTTTCAAGAGTATGTGGTATTTATACATGTAATTCCCTTTAGTACTAATTAAAACATATAATTATGTGTGCAAGACTTTCCCATGTGCCACCTAGTGAACTGTCTATGATAGCAAGTTTCCAGTCTAGGGAAAACGTATGCAGAGGACAGCATAGGGAAAAAAAAAACCAACTAACAAACATAAAAACCCAGAAAACATAATGAAGCTATTAGAAAAAAAAAAAAAAAAGGGCTTTTCTGGTTGATGAGGAGAGAGCATGGTGGGGAACACTGGGTTCTTTCAGGAAATATTCAGTAAGTATCCAAATAAAAAAAAAATGAAAAAAAAACAGTAGCTTTTACTTAGTGGTGTCATTAGTTTCTGTTGGGTAGCTATCTGCACTCTTGACAGCTCCACACTACTGACAGGTACGTATCTATTTATCTTCACTTCCTACTCATCAACTGGCACTCAGCTATGATGTTCATCAGACACCTCTGGAGCTAGTTCAATACATAAAGTTTGCAGAAAACTATCCCAAATAAGAAAGACAGAAAGGTAGAGAGGAAGATAGAAAAGAAAGAGGAAAAAGCTGTAAAGAAGGAAGGAGGAAAAGAGACAAAGCAAAGAAGAGAATAAGAAAGGGAAGTTCCTCTGAGAATATATTTTCCTTTGCTGACTAGAGAGAGATCCAAACAAGTGACTAACAATGGATAACTAATTGGTAGACAGCTAAAGAAAGGAGAGATAAATTTCAGTCTTAGCTGAATAGTATTCAAAACAAATGCAAGATAAAAGAAGAGAGCTTACACCCATTATTTTGCATTGAAGTAGACCTCATGATAATTTTTTTTCTGGAGCTCCCTGCATTGTATAGCAAGGTAAAAAGATTTGTAATTGCCATGGGCCACATAGCCCTGCAGAAAGATGATTCACAGAGACACTAAATGAATCCTTTCCCACATCCTGACTCGAAGTATCTTTATCATATAAATATTTCACTCAGCTTCCTTATGTAAATATCTCTTTTTCCTGCAGTAGGGATCACCTCCACTCACGCACTGCTACACTGTCTCTTCCCTTCCCCATAGTTCCTATTCCTGCAACTCACCTCTGTGGGACTACTCATAAGACTAGGTGTACACGGCAACTTTTCAAAGAGTCTCTTCTCTGCTTACAATCTATCCTTTCTTCTGATCCTGTATGAAACATTAATGTGCTTCTATACTGTGGATTAAATTTCCTGAAACTATTCTTTTATTTTTAATTTCCAGTTGTCTGAATTGGTCTGCCTCTGTTACATCTTTTTCACTGGTGATGTAAAGCTTTTCTCTATGTATTTTGCTTGGAAATCTTTTTCACTGTACCAGTTAATGCACTTCCTCCAGGGATGCTTCCAGTAGCAATGAGATTCATGGGTAATACTGTTTCTAGCCCTTCTGCCAGAAAGGTTGTGGCATATTCACAAAAGACAGTTATCTGGCTTATGGTCCCAGGATTCCCAAACTCTGTTGCAAAGGAATGATTTTCCCATTGACCCTACATAATGTCACTATTTTCTCACACTGATTGGTGTTTTCATTGACTCATCTGACAGTTTTCATTGCCAACTTGAAGACAAAGCTTTACAAAATATTTATGCTCAGATTTCTATCTTAATCCTTAAAATTAATCCTGTAACATTATGTTTAGTTCTGTTAATACATAAAGAGAGTTGAGCCATGTAATATTTTACAGAAACAATTTAAGTTAACATTTATGAAATCTGCATATTTTATTGTTTTCCAAACTCTTCCACTTGAGACTTTCTTCCAAATTTGATTAAATTGTTGCTTTGGAAAACTGTTCCAATTTTTCTTCCTTTTTTTTTTTTTTTCCCTCCTCTGCACTCTTTTAAGGAGTAGCTAGATCTTAAAATAGCATTCTAAAGTGCACTGATGTACTGCTAAGCAATGCAGCATAATTGCCTAGCTTGTTTAACACGACACTCCTAATAATACAACCCAGATAGCATTTACTGTATTTGAAATATGTCATGTTGTTGACTCATTTAATTCATCATCTTCTAAAGTACCTAGATCCTTCTTTCTAACTGCAAAGTTACTGATTGTCCTATTTTATATGTGTGCATCTGGTTGTTCTTCTTACCAGAAATACTCCATATAATCTCATTGGATTCTATATCCTTTTCTAGAAATAATATCCTACTTATCATCATTATAATTTTTTTTTGTTATTGGTAAGACATTCATATCCAGAATCCCTGGTCACGGTTATCACTCTTTTGCCATACTTTACACAGGTGAGGTTGACACAGGCTCTCCCATCTACATGTCCTGTACCACCACAGTATTTTGATTACTTTCAGCACTGTATTTATCTACAAATTCCCAATCTCAGCCTCCAAGTCATTAATGAAAATATTGAATGATATTGAAGCCAGAATAGATCCCTGAGAGACCCAGCTAAATATCTTCTGCTAAGCTGATGTTGAGTCATTAGTACCAGAGTGGAAGCATAATTTGTACTGACTAATTTACTAGATGAGCCTTATTTTTTCATGTTTACTGATTGCTAGTGAGAAGATCATTTTTAAGTGAGTATTCTAGTTTTCATTAAAAAGCTACTGTAGAAATCCTTGATTACCACTTTTCTCTTGAAATGCGAGGAATTACATGGCAATGCATGCTTTAAATCATGCACACTGACGTCACATTTAGAGCCTGTATATACAAAAGAGTCACAGAGCAAGAATCAAGCATGAAAATACTATCTGCTCATCATTCATTCCTACTATGGATGTACACAATGATTTCTCTGTCTGGGACAAGCTATTCAGTATCTGAGACAGCGTTAGCTACATTCTTTGTAGTTCTCACTAACGCTGTGTCTATGCTAGTGAATTATATATACATGAGAATGCTTTTGGGTGCTGAGGTCAACTGGCATGATGCTGCCCACATCTCTGGCAGCAAATTGTTTTAGCTCCTGAACAGGGTTTTGTATGTAAACTGTTTATTAGAAATGAGCTAGCCCATGCAAGCTCTTAAACTATTTCTGGCTATAGCTTAGGCCGTGCTAGTTGGCACGAGCCAAATTAGTGCCAAGGAACATTTAAGCATTTTCTCATTAGACAATTGTGTTCCAGCATCTGTCATACAGCTAGCTGTGTTCCAGCATCTAGAAATACTCCCAAGCATGACTGAATTTAATATGATAGATATAGTTTAAAGGTGTACACTGAATGTCTGTGTGGCATGCTGATGCATTTTAAATTCACACCCTACTCTGCTGAAAATTATTTCTCTTAACTTTCCTAACTGTCTATATGTAGGTTCATGTAGTACCTATTTGGTTATGCTCTCCAGCTTAGCTTCCAGAGTGAGTTTTACCTTGGAGCATGGTCCTTGAGGAAAATCAGGTCGTTTGGTGAAAGAAGTTTTGATGGAAAAGATTATTCAACAGATAGTGGAAGTAGCAACATTTTCTTTCCTTTGAATTTCATCCTGTGGACTTTATCCTTTCTTCCTGCCATAGACAGCATTTGCCTCCTCCTCAACTTCATTTAGGTATTTTCTTATTACTTACTATAGGTGGTTTGATGTTATGTTTGTGGTGATTGCTTGCCAATGTATAATTGCTGAATAGCCAGATGTCTGATTCCTCTCAAAGGAGGTAAAGGGATAAGCTGTATTCGCTTTTGCCTCAGGGAGACAATTTGTGTCTCTTTCCTCTATCCAAATTCCAATTATCATATGAACTTTGAAAAGTTAAATTCTTTATTAAGTTGGTTTAAATTGGTGAGTGACTTCAGAAGTTATTTGTAGGACACATGGCATGGTAGTATAAGTCTTGCCACGCTGAGAAACCAGATACATCTGGAATAAATATCAGAATTTCTGCTTATATATTCATGCTGTATTTTTTATAGATTTCAGCAACAGTCAGTTCATACAGTACAATAATTTCCAACTAATCAACCTTAAATTTCTCCGTTTTATGTGGTCTGACATACGAATCTTGTTATATGATTCTTTTAACATTTTTCAGGATGTTTTACTTTATTAGATCTTGACCAAGAAATATTTATGTGAAATGGCTCAAAGCCAGTAATATGCCTTTTGTTTAATAAAAATGCACTGTGAACAGTTTAAGAGGTGTCTGTGTTTAATGGTGAATCAAAGACTGACTGCTTCTTTCTACAGCCAAGTTGCTGTCTAGCTTGAGGTGCTAAATAACAGAGAGTAAATTTTGTAGTCTCTGCTAAGCTTGAAAGTGGAAGCACCAGGGAAACTGCATGTGCAAGGGGTTTCAGAGCAGGACATAGAAAATGGCTTAGTGTGTAAATGAAGTATGAGCAACAAATCCAAAGGATATTCAGGGGGATCAAGGGTGTTGACTCAATTTAACTCAGGTAGCTGAAGTGTGTAGGAGCACTCTGGCTTTTCCCTGTGACTGCTGTTCCCACAGCTGGCTCCATGTGAGGCTGCTCCTGAATGACGTTGTTTTACATCTGGGCTTTTGCCTTACTACGCCAGTAGAAAGCTGTTCAAGAAATAGTATTAGAGCTGGATCAGCCTTCCCACCTGTGAATGGCCACCTCTGCAAGAGGCAGGAAAGAGCAGTATCAGCCCAACAAGTTTAATCTACTTGTGCTCATACGTTAACCCCAAGATGGAGTGAGGTGAGATTCAAGGTAAAATTTAAGATAAAATGTTGAGCAGCCTTCACTCTAGCTTTTACCTTTCTTGAATTTTGGGAGTGCAAAGCACTTATCAGTGGCAGAAAAATAATTTTTTGAATCTTCTTAGCTCACATTTTCTAGTTAAAACTCAGCAAAGTGCTAAATCCTGCTAGCCTTAGGGAGTAGCCCCTTCACGTGTTAGGGCTACACTATCACAGAAGCAATTTTTTGAGGCTTTCACAGCTAGTAATGAATATTCATTTGCACAACTATTTCCATTAGAATTAGATTAGATGTTTATAGATTAGAATTTATATATATATTTATATATATAAAACCCATAAAATTTATAACAGGAAAAATTATATTAGATATTTTTTTATATATATATATATTTGTCCAGCAGTATTAATGTATTGGGTTTGTGCAGCAAGGTTTTGCTAGTAGAGGGGCTACAGCGGTTCTGAACTGCCAAACTCATTTTTCTTTTGGATGTTTTCACAACAGCATCCAAATCTCCTTGGAGTTTTGTTTTCTGACTAGATTTCTCTGTAACTAATTGTAACTAAGGTGTCCTGACAAAAGCCTCTCGTTTCTGTGGGCCCTGTGGCTTGGCCAACTGTCCCCTATTTCATGCCAGCAGAGAACTGATTTCTTCAAATCCTTGAAGACCACATTTCCAAAGTGGTAGTTGCAGTGTCTGAAGGGGAACCTATGCCTCTGGATATCTTTTTAGATGAGATGTAAACGTGAAAAACCGTTTTCTATCAAAAACTGAGATGAAGCAGATCCCATTATCCGCATGTCTACTAAAACCTCCAGTGTTATCTTTCTGAACACTTATTTATCTCAGGAAAAGTAGGGAGCTCTAGCTTCATTCAAGATTTTCTTGCACTTGAAAGAACACTTAATCAGTGACTCATTTGTAATTTAATTTTTTTATACTTAAAGATATCATAAATACAAATTTAGGGACTGAGGCTGCAAGTCTTCATTCATGCAAATAGTGCCATTACACTCAAATAGTCTATTTCTGTGGCTACAGAATGGCTGTTTGGTTATTAAGAAGCTACACAGTTGTTAATCAGACAATATAACTTTCATAATAGTTATTCAGAAAAGGGATCTATAGCTGTGTCAAGAGGAAAAAAAGATTCAAACAGTAGTGTCATGGGTTCAGCAGTAGCAGTCATTTTTCTCCTTCTTAGTAGTTGGTGCAGAACTGTGTTTTTGACTTGTGGCCTGAGAACAGTGCTGATAACATCAATGTTTTTAGTTATGGCTCAGTGATGTTTGGTCTGGCCAAGGACTTTTGGAGCCTCATGCTCTGCCAGGGAGGAGGGGGAG